>JAMZAV010008772.1:0-26869 GCA_024449915.1 Sweltsa coloradensis | reverse complement strand
TTTCGGCCCCTCTCGAAGGGCAATAATAACCCAATTTCATCAGATCGCTTCTAAGACCATCTGAAGCATAATCCCCCAAACTTTCCTCAGATGCTTCTAAGGCCATCTGAAGGCAATATACCAACAACAAAAAATTCGCCTCCGGCGGCTGGGGCTTCGCCCCAACCCCGGTTTGCCAACGAAAATACTGTTCTAAGCCATCCCCCTCTGCAAAGTCGTTAATTCGCATGGCCTAGTCTGTTTGAAAATAATGACTACCGCTAATTTTGCACCATGGTTCCCCCCTGAACAGGAACATTTTTCGATACGGATTACCTGGCAAATTACTCATTGCATTTTTCTGGGTAAATGATCCAAAATTCACGCTTCTATCACCAAGCCCGAAAGATGAGTCATCGCAAGCTATATACTTTCTAGCATTTTTCGAAATAGCAATTTTGGACACCCCTGTTAAAATAACTAGGAAACGCTCAGTTGGACGCGTTGATAAGCGAGCACGTGCTATAGCTAGACCACATTGCACATTTTTTTAAATTTTAAAATTGCGACGTTCGCTGTCCACAGGGCCATGTTTTCCAATATTATTTATTATTGGCAAGGTATTTGGTAACCCGTGTGTAAACATTTACTTTGTGAAAAAATCCACCGCCATCTAGAGGACCTTGACTCCTTGGGAAAACTATTTGTTGACAAAATAGACTGCTTCCTCGAAAGTATTTTGATTACTTCTAGGTGGCAGTGCATTAGAAACTTCGCGCGTCTTTTCGTTGCCATGGCAACGTTACTTTTGTTATAATGTAATTTCCATCTACACTACTTATCGGATCGAAATAAAATTAACATATTCGTGACCGGACGGACATTCTAATGATTTGGCTATCTCAGATTTTGTCCCCGTTAAGTTTTAGAAAAAAACTTTCGATTAACTTTAATGTAACTTTTTAACTTTTTGAACGATTTTGCCACAAAACTAATGGCATTCAATCGAGAACGAAGCTTGCGGATGGTCAAAATTTCAACTCGATCCGAGCCTCCGTTCGAACGTTATGGGAGACATACAACAAACAAAAAAAAAAAAAACAAAACCAGTGACTAATTTTTCCGGCAGAGTCAAATGGAAACGCTCGCTTCGCTCGCTTAATTATTTTTTTAGATTTAAACAATTATATTGAATTAATACTTAAACAAAATGTTTAAATACACACTTTTACTTCTATTAGGCTCACCCCTAGTCTATTTGGAAATAATTTCTACCCCTAGCTTTGCACCATGGTTACCCCTGAACGGGGGAAAAATCGATTGAGACCACCTGGCAAATTACTCAGCACGTTTTTCTGAGTAAATGATCCAACATTCACGCCTCTATCACTAAACCCCGAACTTAAGCCTGTTTGGTATCTAAGGAGCCGAGCTATAAATACGACCTAACGTTTTTCGTTTCAATATCGCTTGCCTCCCGGCGGATTATTATTTTCAGATTATTATGTACTGCCATGCCAAATTTCATGCTGATAACTCATTAGGTGCCTCACAGTCACTGATGAGTGCTGGAAATCCAGGTAAACATAATACAAACTATTAGGGGTGGGGGTTGAAAAAATGTGGTTGAGGAAATGAGAGTCATGAGAGTTGGCCGATTGGATGAAAACAAATTAAAAAATAATATTATTTATTATTACTAATTTGAATAAAGAATATATTTTGGGTTCGAGCTATGAATTATACCAATTTTCGGGGATGATTTAGGGGGTGTTACTTATAAGTGAGGTATCTGTTGCCTCCTCCTGGTGGATTTTTAATTCTGATATTTTTATTTACCCCCATGCCAAATTTTGTGCTGGTAGTCGGATTTGCAATATTCGCGTGTTTTTTACTTGTTCGAATTTACCGGGTTAACGATACAGCCTGCAAGAAAAAAGTCCACGATTATTTCAGGAGGCAGTGCGTTTCAAAAGAAACATTGTCGCCAACGTGAAAAAACTTACAAATTCAAGTAATAATACATGTGTAGAGTAATTGCATGAATTAATAATTATTTATAGTGAATTAAGCCTATTTAATTAAATAAAAACTTCAGGTGTAAGTACAAGAAGAAGCAATGGAAGATGACAATGATGATGGAATGTTTGATGACAACTTTTATGCTTTCCTCAACATTTCTAGAACGGTAAGTTGAAACCAAAATAAGGTTAGAATCACTCTGTGGTTGGAATCGCCTTTGATGATGAAACCCTATGAAAACTAGCGTAGGCCTAGGCCTAGAGCTAGACCCTGGTCTTCGTACGTAAAAGGCCTGGGTCTACGCTGAATAAGAAGCTGAGCTTTAGGTTAATCCCTGAATTAGGCCTACATCCATGCCTGCATAGGGCTATTTTAGTTATTTGTTTTAAATTGTCTTAGACCTTCACAAGGATCACACCAGTCCTAGAGCCTAGAGTCCTAGAGCTAGGGTTGACTCACCGATCTCTATTTACGGTGGGTTGACTTGGAACTAGGCCCTAGCCTTTAGCCTAGACAGGCCTGTAGCAAAGTGGCTAGAGGCTCTAGGCCTATTTTTACCCACTTTCTGCACATGAGCGAAGGTGTCTAGAGGCCAAAAAGGTTTTTTCTGCTATGCACATTCACGTCACCACGTGTTACGAGGTTTTCCAGCTTCCTTTGTAGGGGGTTTGGGGGGGGGGGGGATCGGCTTTGAGTTTAGGTAGAAGACAAAAGTTTTACCTGGGATGATGCAATACAAAATTCGTTGATGGAATAGGCTTAAGTCCGTAGTACCGAAGGCCTAGAGCTACACAGGTAGGCCTAGGCCTACAGAGTTTAAATAGTCGGTTAGAACACATGGTTTGAACCAGTCAAGCTAAACTGGCCAGGCTGGCTCAAGAGCTCAAAACGCTAAGTAACCCTACTGTTCACTGCCCTACCTAGCTTGTCATAATGTACAAACTTTTCTATCTGTCCGGTCCAACAGGCGATTTTGAAATTTTATTTGTGTGCATGCATGTGTAGCCGGCGAGATCAAACCACTGGTTGAGCTTGCGGGTTCCAACTCAGTGTAGGCCTACTACGAGCTTTAGGCTTGCACTTCTTAACTAAACGCAATGCATTGTTTACAATTAAAATTGGTGGTGGTGGTTGGAGATCCCTATATAGGCAAGATAGGCCTAGCTTATTCCAAGCCATAACAACCATTTCTTCCGGCTGAAATTAGGCACGTCTGCCTGATGGCAACCACTCAGTCTCCCAAACTTAATTACTGCCCTTCCTCAAACGGGATCTGACTTCCCTCAAAGATCCACTAACTACAACATCCCCAGACAAGTCATTCCAAATCTGTTCTTACTATGTAGCTATACATTCTGCTGGAACTTCCATGGATGATTCCCCTATAGGGTAAGGGAACTAGTTCTGGATCGGGTTAGGCCGCGTTCCCATAACTTTGGTTTAGTCTTAAGAAATTGTTATTGGTTGTTATGGTAACAAGAAATCCGATATCCGGATTGGTTAGTAATGTTTCAGTGGCCTATCATAATGAAGTTACTCCCTTTCATTGGTCGTCGTATAAATAACAAAACGTCTGATTGGTCCGTCATAAGAAATATGGTTTTGTTATAACAATTTCTTAGGACAAAAACGTAAACAATTTAACACGTATTTCCTATCCCCTTATAACTAAACCAATTTGTGGGAACGCGGCCTTAAGCAATATTACAATTTTGAGTATCAGGATTTTTTTTTGTTATCGTCCCACATACTATATTCTTATTGATTAACTTTCCGACAATGTTTGCAAAAGAAAAAATGTAAAAAAGTAGGCTATACGAAGGTACTAAAATGAGCCAATTAAAAAAAGTAGTGCTTTGATCCAAAACTGATACCTGGGTATCAATTGTGGATTATTAGCCTAAAACTTTTCAAATTGATATCAGGGGTTCATTGATATGTTTCATAAGTAGTGATGCAGCCGCACCTGACAAATTTGATTCTGGACGCCCGGTATCAGCATTGATCCACAATCAGTCCCCGGATTAGTTGTGGATCAAAATTGTAATTGTGAATTATTTGCAGCAATAGGCCTAAGGCTAACCACATTTTTTTTTCAATACAAAATTTAAAGACAAAGACAAGAGCTAACACCTGGGTATAAATTTTATAAGCCAAATATTCTAAACACAAATTTATCAAATTCAAAATTTTGAAAAAAAATATTTAAAAAATTATGCTAGACCAAAACTTTTTAATTTTTTTTTTAGATTTGCATCTGTAGGCCTAAAGAAAAGCTCTAAAAATAAGTGTGCCTAAATTACTTTTAACTTGGTTTTTAAACACTATTAGGCTTACTGCATATGTCCTATTCATTTAACATGGTGTTACGATCTACAAAAACGGACAAAAACCTCTTATTTGTAGACACCCGCAAGGGTGCTTTGAGTAGTTGTACAGTAAACCTATTATAGTCAATTCTTAGCAAAACTAATAATAAAAATTCTGACAAAGTTTGAAAGCTGTGCTAATAACTGATGAAATATTACAATGATAAATGCATGTGTAGGCTATATCAATTGCGTCTGTTGCAAACGGCAACCATTTTGATAGCATTGTTGACTATTTCTACTTAACCCATTCAGTGGAGAATTAAATTGGCCAAAATTAAGTTATTTTAAGCAACAATTTCAAAATGCTAATTTTTTTCTAAGATTTTTAGTGTTTTTCAAATATTTTTTTTTGTGTTTTTTAAGGAATTTTGGGAAATTTTGGATTTTTAATTTCAATTTAATTTTAAGTAAAGTTGTAACTTTGATGTACATTCCTAAAACAAGATTTTTTTCTGAATTTTTTGCATATTTTACATTTTTTGTAACTCAAATAGTAGCAATGCTACAAATAAATTACTTTTCCGGGACAAACCATATTTTTTCATTTTTAGCCATTTTTGCAGATGTGTATTTTCAATTTGCTCTAAAAAAAGGCAATTTTTGACCAATCGGGATGGGGAAAAAATGTATCTATTTTTAATGCACGGAAAAAAAATAAAAAAATAAAGGTCAAATTGAAAAAACTATCCTTTACCCTGATATAAATTTTGAAAGTTGGTGTCCATTAAAGTGGACAATTCCACTGAATGAGTTAAGTTGACAAATGACTCAACCTGGTGATGACAGTGTGCAATTCCAATGCTCCTTGGATCAATTCATTAGAAAAATATACTGACAGTGCATCTAGTACATTACATGTAGAACTTACACAAGCCCAAAGATTTTGATCCACAACTCAACCCCGATCCAGAACTAGTTCCCTTACCCTACCTTGTAAAGCCCCTCCTGCAGCATACCACGGATGCTCTCCCACCCCTTATCCAGCAGAATCTAGACTGGCTGGTACAAAGTGACAAGTTCAAGCTGTTTTTGCCAATAAATGTCTCTGTAGGCCTACAAACTGAGTTTGTTTAGTTGATAAAATGAAGACAAGCCTTAATAAGTACTTCACATTTAACTTGAACGATTTCAAATGTATGGCCATATCTTCCTTTGTAAATTATACAATCACAGCTCTGTTATAACAACAATTTAGCAAGAACTGGTGCCTGTCACAAACCGGCCATGCATGGTAGGTCCCTATCTAGGGGTCTAGGTTTAACAAGCATTGTTACCTACTGAAAAAAAAATACTTGTGATTTAGGCGTTAAACGTTAGGCCTATAATCGTAAGTACCTATAACATGCCTGCTTGAAATGTAGGGCCTATTTGTACATAGGCCTAATTAATTAATATGTTTGTTTTTTGTTTCATAATGATTCAAGGCTACTAACGAGGAGATAAGCAATGCGTACCGACGGCTCAGCCGCCTTTATCACCCTGACAAGCATCTTGAACCTGAGCGTAAGAAAGAAGCGGAAACCCTTTTCAACAAGACCAAACGAGCGTATGAAGTTCTCATTGATCCACATCGGCGTGCGATCTATGACAATCTTGGAATTCGAGGACTGGAAACTGAGGGATGGGAAATCGTGCAAAGGACAAAAACCCCTCAGGAGATCCGTGAAGAGTATGAAAGATTGGCTAGGTAAGTAAGTTAGGCCTACATTACCTTATTTGATGTTGATTGTTGAAGTGCACACTTACAATGTACCGGATTTTATAGTCAACAGTTGTTTTAAATTTGTCGTCATAGCCTTAGCCTAATACGACACGGCATGATTGAAGATACATAATGTCTTAGAGCATTGGATAACTTAAGTAACTGTAAGCTCTTTCCAGGGGCGTAGGAACGGGGGGGATGGGGGGAAACTCCCCCCCCACTTGTTGCTTGCCCCCCCCCCCAATGGGGGGGTCAAGCCAGGTATGGGTGTAATTTGCTAACTTATAGCTTGTTGGGTGATTTTTAAGATTTTTACTGCAGTCGGGCTTGCAAGGAAAAAGGAAAAGGAATTTTTGTTAACATTTTTTTAGAAAGATTCAGTAAGAGACGTGATTTGCGAGACTAGACTAGGTAGCCATCTGATTTCAGACTAATGTTCATTATATTTTGTGTGTATAATGTTTTCACTCCCAAGCCGACTATCGACCGATTTTAGTCAGGTAATCAATCTTCAATGCAATATTAGCTTCAAAATGTAACCCTTATTCATAAATAAAATTCGTCTGAAAACGTGTTTTAGGCCAAAAATCTCGCCTATGGCGAAAAACCCTCCGGCGGCTGGGGCTTCGCCCCAGACCCCGGTTTGCCCACCCAACCTTGTGGTCAACTTGAGTGTGACCCCCCCCCACTAAGAAAATAGTTCCTACGCCACTGGCTCTTTCACAACACACACCAATCTGTAGCTGTAGGACCTACAAAAAAGACTAACCTTGTTCATTATTTTTCCACTTGCAAGCCATTACTTTGCTTCCCAAGAAGTAGCTGAAATTCTCCTTCAATCCTTATCTCTACGTGATATTTTTCTTTGAGCTTATGGCATTTACAGTACCTACAGTTACAATGTCACTTCTTGTTAGGGCCTATGCTCATTTTCATGCCAGCCTCCTCACTGTGCCTAGGCATACCTAATTTGTTGTTGGTAGTACTTGTTAAAATAGAATATACTTGGGTCTAGAAGCCTAAGAAGCAAATTGGTTACTTTAGGTCTAGGCTAGCCCACACTACCAATGCCCGTAGGTTGACACATGGAACGGTCAAGGTCCAACAATACAATTTTTGCTAGCCTAACACACTCATTTGCTTTGCTCTCTTGATTGGAAGTTTGACTCGACTGTATTCCAATTTTTCAAGTAATCTCTGGCAATGTTGATTACATTTTTATTGCACAGTTTAGGTAGACCCTAAGCACCAATAATATAGTCCTTTTGCATTATTAGTAACTCAATGACTACCCTATAGCTAAAACTTAGAATAGTAGGCCCTATCAAAACAGAATTAGGCCTACAAATTTTCAAAGTGAAGACCTTTTTAAGGGTAGGCCTATGTCATGCACTTGCTGGACAAAGGCACTACTGTGGAATAACGGACCTTTCACTCGGTTTGAACTTTATTAGTTTTAAATTATTTCAAGTTTTCGCGCTCAAAAAATGAAATATATACTCAAAAATCTAATTAGTCTGGCAAGATCTAATTACTCAAATTGCCTCGGCTTAGCTACAATCGGAGACCGATGAGAAAATTATACTGGAAAACTATTATTACTAATGATAAAATTATACTGGAAAACTATTCTGCAATAATTTATACGGGTTTCATTAACTCAAACAATTATTAAAATAAGGTTTTTGGGTAAATACTAAATACTGAAGTTATTTAAGGGTCACCCTGTTTATGCAATACTAGTCAGACAATGTAGGAAAGTATCCTATTGTTTGATTTTTTATGAAAGAAGATTGACGATTAGCTGGCTGAAATATTATACTAGATGAAAGGGAAATACAGTTTTTTTTTAACACCTGATAAGTGTTAGGCAAAGTAAAGAATTGCACATTTATATAGATTAATTGTGGTTTATTGTATGAAAATGTTACAACGTTTTCTGCACGTCAAGTGTGCTCACAGAAACAGGAAGAGAGGGGGGATACAACGGAAATGGGAAGTTACAAAGAATATACATCAAGGTGGCGTGGAATATATAACCGGCAAAATTCAAAAAGACATTGGGTTATAAAACACAAATAAATGTAACACCCTCACTTAATCTAATGACTTTTAAACATTTAAGTGACAACACAAGTTTAGGCATTTAGACCTATTCCCTTTTAACGCAACTGAGTGTCTTATCTTTTGACAGAGCTTTTGTAAGTATGTCTGCTGGCATTTTTTCCCCTGCCATGTACTTTACAATTACTTCACCCTGTTCAGCCAACTCTCTAACATAATGATATTTGACTGCAACATGTTTAGTTCTATTATGAAAAACAGGGTTTTCAACAAGTTTACCAGCACTCTGGTTATCATTAAAAATTGTTACCGTCCCTAAATCCTTTTGCAATTCTGATATTAATCCTTTTATGAAAGCAATATCTTTACATGCTTCACAAATTGCAATATATTCAGCTTCGGTTGAACTAAGTGCTACAGATTTTTGTTTCTTAGCTAACCAGCTTACTGGTCCATCATTGTATGTTAAAATACAACCAGAATATGAGTGGCCGTCAATTACACAGTTTCCACGACCTGCATCTGCATATGCAACAAGTTTACCTTCTCCTTTAGTAAAACATAAACAATAATCTAGTGTTCCCTTTAAGTATCTTAGAACACGCTTCACTGCTTGAAAATGCTTCGTTCCATGACAGTTATTAAATTGACTTAAATAACTAATTGAAAAACTTATGTCAGGTCTTGTGCACACAGAAAGATACATTAACGCACCAATTATTTGTTGGTATTCACCATTCTTTATACCGTCAACTTCTTTCTCAGTTTTAAGTTTGCCTCCATCGGGGATCCTACAGCCTTACAACCCTCCATACCAAATCTAGCAAGAACTTCTTCTGCATACTTTGATTGATTTATTTTGATTGTACCAGATTTTCTATCTCTGATCACCTTCATCCCCAAACATTCCTGCAATTCTCCTAGGTCCTTCATTTTGAAGCTTGGGCTGATTTGTTTTTTGAGTTCCTCAGTTTCTGACTTGTTATTAGAGAAAATGAAAAAATCATCAACATGAAGGCCTATTACAATGAGATTGGAATCCTGCTTTCCTAACATACACACATGGATCATATTTTGATTTGACAAAATTAAGTTTCAACAAGAAAAGATTAATTTTAGCATTCCATGAACGTGCCGCCTGTTTAAGGCCATATATAGCCTTCTTTAGCTTACACACTTTATTTTCATAGCCTAGCTTAAGGAATTCTTCTGGCTGTTCCATATAGATTTCCTCATTCAACTCACCATTCAAAAAAGCTGTGGTGATATCTACATGATCCATTTCAAGATCTAATTTTGCAGCTAGTCCGAACAAAATACGTATCGATGTTAATCGAATTACAGGTGCAAAGGTATCCAAGAAATCTTCACCATATTTCTGAGAAAAGCCCTGGCAACAAGCCTTGCCTTATGGCGTACAGAGCCATCTGTGCTAACCTTTCTTTTAAAAACCCATTTACATTTGACAACATTTTTATTAGTTGGACGGTCAACTAATTCCCAGGTTTCATTATTGGTTAAAGCATGCATTTCCTCATTCATAGCTTGTTTCCATAGATCTTTATCAGTACGCTCTAGAGCATCACTTACACATTGAGGATCTTGTTTGTTTATTACAACAAGATTATGGTTATCATTTTGAATTAAGAAAGAAAAAACCTGCATTTTCCCATAGTTTTCGTCCTTTAAAGGTTTTCTATGTCTAGTCGGGTATCTATTTCCGAATAGAATTGGCTGCACAGGTTCCAAATCAAAACCTCTAAATTCCTCGACATCACTATTTTCCTCATGACTATCATTTGAAACATCACTAGAATTATCATTGTAAGATAATCTTTCCAAGTCATTTGCATTATCATCATCAGTCGATGGGATTGCACCCTGCTGTTGGATCTGTATGTTGGTAACAGGTTCAACTTCAGAGTTATGCTTACTGTCTGATTTTGATATTACATTTCCTGCAGCTGACTCTATGATTACAATATCACGAGCAAAAATCAAGGTTTTAGGATTGTCTGCGCGTACCAGACGATAACCTTAGTAGTTTCGCCATACCCTACAAGGATGCATTCAACCGATTTTTTGTCGAGTTTTCTACGCTTTTCATCCGGAATATGAACTTGTGCTTTACTACCAAAAATTCGAAGGTGCGACACATCTATTTTTTCACCAGTCCAAACTTCCTCAGGAACTGCATTCTTTATTGCCGCAGTTGGACATCTATTCTTTATATGAAATAGAAGTGTTCATGGCCTCAGCCCAAACTTCTTTTCTAAACCTGAATCAAATAGCATGCATCCAACACGCTCCATAAGAGTACGATTTGTACGTTCCACTACTCCATTTTGTTGGGGAGTATGAGGATAGTTTTTTGATGGACAATACCATTATTTTTTAAGTAATTTTCAAACTCATTACTGGTAAATTCCCACCGTTATCGGTACGAATCACCTTTATAGACTTACCTGTATGCTTCTCGGTCATTGCTTTAAACTCTAAAATTTGGAGAAAGCTTCACTTTTTTCCTTTAGCATATAACCGAAAGTTTTACGACTGTAGTCGTCTACAAATATTAGACAATATCTAGAGCCGGACCAAGAGGGTTCTTCCATGGGACCCATTATGTCACCATGAATTAGTTCAAGCAAAACTTTTGCTCTTTTCCCCCAGACTTTGGGAACTTGGTCACAGTCTGCTTACCTTCTAAACATACTGTACATGGATCTAAACATTCATTATCAAACATTATCCCTTTTACAAGGCCTTGCTTGAGTGAGTTTAATCCCTTACGATTTAAGTGGCCTAATCGCCGATGCCATAATTCATGATCAGAAATAGGCTTACTTACTGCCAAAGCCCTCACTTGCTCTGTATTGTGTTCACTTTGATCTAATGTATAGATACCTCCTTTGAGAGTTCCAGTGAGTTCAGGTCAACATCTAACGATATGAGATGTTTCATCATACACCTTACACCCATGTTTATCAAATGTCACAACATATCCTTTTTCAGTTATTTTTGAACAGATAAAGATTTGTTGCCAAGTTAGGTACATGAATAACATTTTTAACAATCTTAGGAACTATTTCCTCGGAATCGGAACACTTAAAGTTCGTGAGTATGTCGCCAACACCATTTGACGATATTTTACTGTTATCGGCAACAGTAATATCCTGATTGCGAAAGTTAAAATCAGTTCATCCATACTTTATTTGGAGACATGTGACATGTTGCCCGAATCTAATACCCAAGATTCTTTTGACACGGAGGTCAGAAATGCTGAATCTGATAGCATAGTAGTAGGCTTATTTTTTGAAGCACCACCAATATTGCTATCACTACCGGAATTATTTTTATTCCATTTACTATTATCATTAGTCTTAGAATTAGATGTTTGATTTTTCTTTCTATTAGGACAATCAGGACGTTTATGTCCTTCTTCATTGCATTCGTAACATACTACTTTATTAACAGTACCTGTAGGATTAGGCCTAGGCCCCACTATTCAAATTTTTCCTCCAAGGTTTTTTCTTAGTAGTAGCACCATGAGACATCAATGCAGTCGAATTTTCATCGTGACCCTTTAGTACTCTGCGGGAACTTTCTTCAAGAAGAGCGATCTTGACTTCTTCGGAAGGCGGAGTCTTCTTTTTGTCCCGTGTCAACATCATGATGAGCGTTTCATAGGACTCGTCAACACCGTTCATGAGCACAAATGAAAGATATTTGTCCTCGATGGTCTCACCCATATCAATTAATTTTCGATGAATTGTGATGACACTGTTCACAAATTCTTCCATTGCCGAAAATTGTGACTGACGACTGTTAAATAACCGTCTAGTCAGGTCAAAAACGTGACTCATACTTGACCCTTCATAAGCAGATTGTAGGCTATCCCATGCCATCTTGGATGAAGTCGCAGTTTGGACATGAACATAACAAGTGGATTGGACAGTCAGGCATATTTTGGCTAGTGCCTGTGCGTCCCTATTCCTTGTTCTTGTCCGTTATAGGTTCACTGCCATCCACAAGATTCCATAGGCTCTCGAGCATTAGGCTCATTTTCATAGCAAATTTCCATGTTGAGTAATTTGTTTGACCCTCTAGTTTCTCGATGGTAGGTACATGCGAAGAAACTGCTGGAAACGACATGTTTACGGTCGATTTCGCTACGAAAACTAACCTCACTTATGAATTCACAATCAAACTATCACAATTTACGAAGATAAAACGATTGTAGAACATGATATCTTACGTTAGTTTGCGTGTCTGTGCCCATAACCTGTTAGGCAAAGTAAAGAATTGCACATTTATATAGATTAATTGTGGTTTATTGTATGAAAATGTTACAACGTTTTCTGCACGTCAAGTGTGCTCACAGAAACAGGAAGAGAGGGGGGATACAACGGAAATGGGAAGTTACAAAGAATATACATTAAGGTGGAGGTGGAATATATACCGGCAAAATTCAAAAGACATTAGGTTATAAAACACAAATAAATGTAACAAAAAGAACAGTCCAGATGTTGATCAAACAATTATCATACGTTATATTAGAACACGTAGGCCCTATGGCAAATTAAGTACAGGTAAATGCCTACCTAGTTCTGATCAGAAACGACTAATTCAAGATTGATATGGTTTAAAAAAAAAAATAATAATTATCAAATATTCAAAAGTTACAAAGTATTTTTATATAATATTGATTTTGATCAAAGATCAAAGTACCGTACTCATCGTAGATGTACTGAGACAGCTTGACCCTCGGGTTGACGAGGAATGGACAAGGTCCTCCAGCGGCCGACACTGGAGTTTGGGATAGGGAGGATCTCACACGTCCATAGGCTCGCCCGGACTCAAACTGGAGATATGCTCGGACAGCATCTACGAGGTGTAGCCCTTTGACCTGGTGCGGTCACCAAAGCCCATGAATAGAAACGCCCCCCAGGAATCGACTGAATAACTGCTGCTGGGTTCCACTTTTCTTCTCGAACTGTTTATACTACTCCGATATCGCAAAGTTATCTTCGTAATGATGACCTTGCATTCATCACTACCCCGTGCTTACGTCACAGCGCTCCACGATTGTCCGCTATAAAATCTCCACTCGTCACGACTCACGTTTCGGTTTGCGTGCACGAAACAATCCACTGTCTCAAATCAGACGCGTTGTTGTTTTCTATCAAGTTCACTAGTCCGCGTGAGATCGCTTGCTCTACCCGAGTTCACTAGTCCGCGTGAGATCGCTTGCTCTACCCGCGTTCACTCGCACGCAAACACTCTCTGGTTATTGTTCTCCACTAACTCCAACTTGAAATAATAATCAACCACTAGCACGGTCCACCAAGAATCCCAACTCACTTCCAAAGTCCACGCACTGTTCTTTAATATCCGGTGCAAAATCGAATCTTGCAACTGCGACTATCTCGCCTGTACTTGGTTCGATTGTTCCTCAGTAGGGTGCGACGAGTTAAGACTTTGTCCACAACTCGCAGATCGAAATCGATTCGATAAAGCAAAATGGCCGACACTACACTTTTGGCGCAAAGTAGGATAGTTACAATAAAACGGAAAAATTCTCGCTATCGCGACGATTGTTATATTCCCAACAAAGGATATGGTTCTTACACACTCGTTCAAGGTGTCCTGACGCTGTTTCTGACACTGAATTGGTCACGAAGACGCTCTACACAGTTCCAAACCTTACCCACGCTATTTGTCGCGAAGTCCTCTAATTCGCCAAATATAATCCCGATCGGATCGGCGCTTAGATCCACGTATTCAGAATCACAAAACCTTGCTATTAGGCTCGCTCTCGTAAGGCAAAACTTCCTAGTATCTCTGTTATCTCAAACGCGTCGGTTTTGAAACCACGATGCGGACTGGCTAGCTGTGCTCACTGCCCGATCTAATGCTCTGTAAATATTATTTGGTTCACTACGAGGAACCCACTGAACGGATTTTTATATTTTATAGCTTAAAACACTCGCGACACAGTGTTGATTTACGTGGCAGGCTCTCAGCCTGGCTAAGAGATTATTCTCTACAAAAACTGTAATTTGAACGTGGGGAGCAACTCTCCACCACCTTGCCGATTCAATCGCCGGCCCACAAGAAGTGAACAGTCCCAGCATGCAAAGCGCACATGCACGTTACCAAGCCGGCCACGAAGCAAACCACTTTGACCCTTATCTCAATGCTAAGTATATGGGGACGGCGTCGTTAGTGTAGTTCGGAACCCAAAAGACCAACGCTATTCTAGACCCGCGCGACCAAACAAGGATTAATATTATAGGATGGAGAAGACATAGGATACTATTACTAGATTAACTAAATTATTTTATAATTACGTATTATAATGGATATTACAGATGAATGCTATAAACCGTATTTCTAGGCTAGTGAAGATAAGGTGTTTCCCGCGTTTAGGCTCTGGGTTGCCCTCTGTTGTTGTAAAGCAACAGGTTCTCCCGCGATAGAAAATAATTAGTATTGAAAAGATAAATAGAGTAATTAATAAATCGATTTCTGGCTAAAAATCATTTATTAAGTAAACAAGGTTTTATTAGCAAAGTGACTGACATTATCGTTACGTTGATTTTAAAAGAGATGGGTGAGATTGCAGTTGACTACTACAAGATTCAGAAGGCGGTGATTTTATTTATCCAAATAAATTCGAAAAAATTGGCGGCTGTAAGACAGGATGGTAGGTTTTGCCACACTACTACCCACCATTTCTCACTAAAAATAACCATGATCCATCCATGGTCAATACTTGAGCAACGCGTAAGCATCTTTAAGTCAACCCAGGGTATGGGGGTACTCGATACCTAGATACGGTAGGTAGTACCCTAGTTTAAAAAACTTAAAAGTACTGTCTCTGATTGCAACATGTATTAGTAAGGTGATGTATATTAACATTGCTTTCAGGGAACGAGATGAAAGAAGGTTACAACAAAGGACCAACCCAAAGGGAAACGTCACTGTGAATATAAATGCGACCGATATTTTTAACAAATATGATGACTATGAAGAATTTGAAGAAAAGTAAGTGTATAAGACGTGTGTGTGGGCCGTGTGGCATTTGAACTGAATATAGACTGTTTCCATACATGTGCATTACATTTCATTATAATTACATAATTTCAAATTTTCAGTGAACCAAAAGGTTTCCCTACGATCGAGATCAGTGGCATGTCGTTCTCCCAGTCGATCGAGGCCCCTTTGACGATACGCGACACAGTCACAATGTCTGGTAACTTAGCAACACAAAACGGAACTGGCACCGGTTCTTTAAACGTGTGCGCGAGACGGCTCCTGTCCGCAAAGAGCTGGCTGGAATTGGACGTCGGGATGGGTAACGGCCCAGTATTCTCTGTGAGAGGATTCCGCACACTGACGAGAAGAACGTTTGGAAATGTAGCTACAATATTCCAGTTCACACCTCATGGAATCAGGCCGGGACTCGCTTCCAGTGAGTAGGTCTTACTACTAGTTGGCCTACTTCCTACTTGTTTTTTCTTTTTAGCAACCTAATCTATCAATTTTGTAATTGTGAGCCTAAAAAATCAAGTAGACCTACTGGTAGTTTTTTCTTGTATGGACATTTTTTCAAAGAAACTTTTTTTAATTTAATTTTAATATTTTGTGTTGTTAATGAATAATGAACACTTTGATAATCTACAAATTATCAAAATATTGAGCCACACCCTCAGCACATTTAGTAAGAGGGCTTCCCTCCCAACTCTAGTGCTCGGGAGACAAAATAGCCATGACTTACCCTGGATTCGAATCAGGACCCTAGGCAACAAGAGAAAAGCTGCCCCTTTATTCATACTAAGAGAAAGGTAAGAGATAGGAAGGGAAACATTAGAAGGAAAGATTAAAACTTAAAAGTTTGTTGTTGAAAGATTTTTTTAAATTTATTAATCGATTGCTATAAGCTTAGGCCCTACATATATTTTTTTTATAGGCCTATATACCTAGGTCCATTTCAATTGTTGTCATGGTATTCCATCTAGTATCAATTTTCAAATGTCTTCTTTATGTAACAAATTAATTTTTTACTCTTCAAGAGTATTTTTTTCCCCCTTTTACTTAGCTAACGTTAGATATTACATCTGTTCTTTAGCACTAGCAATCCAGCTGGATAAGCACACGGTCGGTTATTTGAACTGGCGTGCTGGTATTCAGTCGGCAATGTCCACATCTGTTCAGCGGGACACGGAGTCGTCACACACAGCCTTCACCATTCAGTTTGGATTCCCACACTCGTTTGTTTCACTCTCGTACGCACACAAGATGGAGGAACAAGAGATGAAACTCCGAGCATCTGTCAAGTAAGACCCGTCTTGTTCAGTACAGTAATAGGTAAAATGTACGGAAGGCTATAATATGTATATATTTTAAAAATCAAAATTCAAAAGGTGGTATCATTTGTTAATGATATTATTTTGTTGTTGTGATAGTAGGCGACGGCGTAGTGGATCGAATGTGAAAGTTACAAAGGTTTACTTCATAATCTTAACATTTGGACATATATTATTACTATATTATGTCACTCGTTGAGTTACGAAGTGGTCACGGAGATTTATATTTTTCAGAGGGTATGTTCGTATCTCTATGTGTTGTTCAACATTTTTTTTTTTTTAAATAAACTTCAATTTATTAAACGGATTTTTGTTTAAATGAACTTGTAATGGGGGTCGTATTTATTTTTGGCTAATTAAAAGTTATCTTGCAAAGACTTATAATCACAGACTTTAGATTAACAAAATTCAATTTATTTAGGTAACTTTCCAACAATAAAAAAAAAACATCCTTTTACAAACTACATACTAACACCTTCATCTCCTGCTCTAATAATTCAACAACAAACCATCTCCCCTAACAACCACTACCACATAGATGATTACTCCCTTACCTCGTATATACACGGCACAGCCCTCTATGTGGGGGAATCTTATTGCAAACTTGATAGTGGTAGTAGGCCTATTAAATGTTTGCTGCTTATAGTGTTGCTAGGTATTCTCATTTGTCACTGTGAAAAAGTACTTTCTGCAAAGTAAGAAAAGTTTACTCGCAAGTCACTGGCAACTTGCAAGCTGCAAGAAGAATTTTGGAGCGTTGAAGTACCGGTAGGCCTTCTTTGGTTAATGGTTATGGTTATTTACATTTTTTGTTTGTTTGCCTACAGTCAAGACAAAAATAGTAAGTTAGTAACATCGTAAAAGATACAGACACATCATCACCACTGTGGCCCGCGCCGTTACTTGAACGCGCCTCTGGGCCAAATTCATTCTCCGTTTTAGTGGAGTTCCATAGATACGGGCACCATACGGCTCAGTCCTTGTCGGCAGCCATCCCATTTTGCATCCCATCATTGCAACATCCCTATTAGCTTGCGTCCACGGGAGCGAATTGACCTCGACGCCCCGCACCTTCATTATTTTCTCCGGCGATCACCCGCGGTATGCGCGTATAAGCTCACCACATGCACTACAGGCAACTTGGAATCGTCCGTTTTAGCCACGGCGTTTGTGGTGTTTGTAGATTTTATTTATTTTTATTTTCATTCTTACAATTAACATTTGAACATGTAACATTATTCATGAGACTTTCTTATTGCATAATGTCATAGCGACATGAGAGTATTGAAAGTTATCCTATAAAACTAAATTAAAACTAGGTAGGTATACAATATACAACAGTGCCTATTGGGCACTTAATCTACAGTAGGCCTATTAGATCATCTTTGACCAACTTGTAGGCCTATTCATAGAGATGTGCAAAAATGTTTTTTAAAGTTTTAAAATTCGTAGGCCTACCTTAAAAATAAAAATTCGCGATTTTTCGTTAGGTATTTACCAAAAAAAATTTTATAATGCACAACTCAAAAAAATAAAAAATACTAGTTTTAAATGATCAGTATCACAAATTCTAGGATCATTTATTAATTTCACTGCCTCCTAGATGTGAGGAGCCACGAGCAACATCTAGGAGGCAGTGATTAATTTAAAAGAAAAACAATCACATGAGAGTGATTATCAGTTTTAATTTTAAGCTCAATTTCAGCCTTCAGTTTTACAAGTTTCCGACTGTATTTTTTTTCCAGGAATAATTTCAACTACCCGGCACCTCCACCAAAATTACGAAATTTTGCATATTTTTTTAGCTTACTTGCGTATAAACAATTATTACGATCTCTCAATCGCGTTGTATGACCCAGCACCTCCACCATATATACCAGCCAGGATTAAGAGGATGGGATAGTCGCAAAATTAAAACAACACAAAATAACAGTTTTTTCATGAAATCTCGAGAATGATGCAAAATAATAAATATTTAAAAACTGATTCTAGACCAAATTGTGGTTTAGTTAGAACAATATAATGCATGAAAAAATATTGTAATGTGATGGTAATTATGTTTTTTATTAGAATTTTAATTAATTAAATGCATATCTTAAATACAAACCGCAGTAATTATTATATTTTTTTAATATTTTTTCTTGCATTATACCTTTTGTTCTAACAAAACCACAATTCGGTCTAGAATCAGTTTTTAGATATTTTGCATCGTTCTCGAGGTATCACGAAAAAACTGTAATTTCGCGCGGTTTAAATTTCGCGACTATCCCATCCTCTTAATGTAATTTTGACTACCTACCCGGCACCTCCACCAAAACTTTGAATATTTTTTAAAATTTTGTGAAATAATTCGCGTTTAAAGACATAATTGCTTATTTCGCTACTAGTTCGCGGTATCAACTAAAATATTGTGAAAATTCGCGAATTGGAAATTGGTAGGGTCTACCATTCAACCACAAATCAGATGATTCATGTGCAAACTGAATTTGAAGGATATTGCAACTTTTAAAAAAATTGTGAATTTTGTTCTCACCATTTTTGCACATTTCCACCTATTCATAATAAATAAGAGCAGTAGTACCCTCTAAGTCTATGATATTTATAGTTCGTCCGTTTACATTTGACGAATTTCGGCTTTTTCGCCGACACAGCGGGAACATGTAAGCCACTTGTTATAACCAATTACGAGGGTTGTAATTGAAATTCAGTCTTTGCTGACCGTCGTCAATGTTGCCCGGCTGAAGTTTCATTGTGCGCCTCTTTGGCAAACCAATGAAGCGCAATAATGGAAACCAAACTAAGTGATTTGGCGACGGGTTTGCTATTCATTATAATAGATATGTCAATCACTGGGGATCTCCGAGACTATTTCCCGGTGAACCAGAGGAAGATAATCTTGTCAAGAGGTGTGAACAAATCTGGTCTTTTGTCCCTTTGAGGATTTCCAAATTCGTCAACTGTAAACGGACGAACTATATTTTCTATTAAAATAACTCCTTGTAGTATGTTTTGGACCTACGATTTGTTTGTTACATTACCATACTGATACTTGTTCTTTTTTTACCAGAGCGGGTACTTTTGGTGCCATATTGGAATACGGGGCTGAGAAGAAAGTGTCCGAACACAGTTCCTTGTCAGCTTCTGTAGCAGTAGGGGTGCCAACAGGGGTCACATTGAAAATAAAGTAAGTGTGACAAGTTAACTTTGTTTTGCATGACGATTGACTGATGAAATAATGAATACTAACCCTATTCAGCTTAAAAATCAACTATTAATGGACAATTTCCAGAATCACCAGCTCCTTCCACTTTGCTCACTACGAGAAACTAGAAATCAGGGCTTTAACACGCCGACTGCCATGCTCAATGAAAGCAGCGACTCTCTGTGTGAGAGACATAGTTCTCAACACACCTGAACATATGGTAGCCAGTAGGGATGACATCGGGTACTCAAATACCCGACTCCTGTTGGAGTCGACTCCATTTTCAAGGAGTCGGGTAAAAAATTTTTTTTTTTCTTTTTTGATAAATTGAATGAGATTGCACTTGTCTCGTTTGTCGTTATCTTATCTCAAAACGTAAACAGCAAAAGTCTTGGCCGGGCCAAGAGACATGCAAGCTAGTGATACGTAGCGGGTGGAGGGTGGGGGGAGGGGGGGAATGGCCGGACAGCGTTGTGCAACCCCACTGAAAATCAGTTATATAACTGAGTGGGTAGACTCATACAATTTATTTATTATTTATTTAACTAGAGTAGTGGGCTAAAAATAACTTTTGCATAAAAAAATTAATTTTTTTTTTTTTTTTAATTGCGGATCGGGGAGTCGACTCCAATATTTACTACCCGATGTCATCACTAGTAGCCAGCGTGTTAAACCCACGGTCTCTCTTATTGCTTTGCACGCGAGATGAGGCATAAATGTTGTTGGTGATTCTAGTGATGGTGTATTGAGACCTGGGTAGTAACGTATGTAAGTAACGCGTTACTGTAACGAAATTACTTTTTCAGTAACGAGCCAGTAATTTAATTACAATTTTCTCAAAGTAACGGAAGAGTAATTTCACTACTTTTATCATTGTAATTTGGCATTAGTAACGCGTTACTTTTGCCGCGCGGCCCGCGCCTTTGTGTATCAAATATCAGTCACTAGGCCAGTGCGCCTGCTGCCTTTCTACGTATCGCCCGCTTGAGCAATGTGCATGTGCATGCAGCATTTCCAACATTTCGTAGGTCTGATCGAGAGATTTCGAGTCCTGAATTTTTATTTCAGAACCTAGCCATGTTTACTTTTGGTACTTCCGCCTATGACGAGTGCCGTTGACGACGTAATTATCTACTTGACATCAAACATTCAAGTCTGTGTCAAATAAATCGATAGTCGAATTGTTACATTGTTATGTAGCCTAGTTACAACATTTCGCCGATAGATGTCACCCGCATAATCAATAATTTACTATACATCTACACGTCGAAATCTACAATATCTCTGTGATAGGCTTCCGCTGGTTTTAAAGTGTGGGCGTGGATAACACGCTGTCTGAGACCCGCCATCGGCAGACAAAGCACTTGCGTCATACCCGTCCGCACGTCAGATACATTTTAAATTAAAAAAGTAATTTTTGAAAGTAATTTCACTACTTTTTTTCATAAAAAGTAACGTAATTTCATTACTTTCTTGGACAAGTAACTAAATAGTAATTTAGTTACATTTTGGCTGAAGTAATGAGTAACGTAATTTCATTACTTTTCAAAAGTAACTTACCCAGGTCTGGGTGTATTGACTGATTTGATACTAATGTAATTGTGCTATTAGGATATTAAAAAAAAAAGTCTACTAGTAGAGTAGGCCTGTTACCGTATGTTGACCCTCCAGTTCTATGTTACATCATTCTATAGGCCTAATTAATTTGCACTTGGCAATTTTCTGATCCCAGTCAAATCCATCAGCCAGTGGGCAGTGGCATGTGTGATAAGTTGTCATCAACGCAAGGTTTACATCTGCTTATATTTTTAGTAAGACTAAGCAGACATAGCCAGCAGACAGAAAATGGGCATAGGCCTAGATTCAAAGTACGGTACATTGTCAGTAGGCTACATTAGTTACTATAATACTAGGAAAACGCTAAAGTCCCGTCGCGTTGTTGAGCGAGCACCGGTACGTGCAACACGACCCGAGTACGACATTCCCATAATGTTACATACCAATAAGTCTTTTAAGGTCTTGACCGATTTAGCTGAAAATTTGTAAAATAGGAGAGAATGGATAAAATCCACCGCCATCTAGAGGACCTTGACATCATTTCTTTGGGAAAACTATTTTAACTCTTTGATAACAAATAATACACTGCTTCCTCGATAGTATTTTGATAACTTCTAGGAGGCAGTGCATACTGCATAGTGAGACTTTTGGTTGCCATGGTAACGTTACTTTTGTTAAAATGTAATTTCTATCTACACTACTTAAGGTTCTTGACCGATTTAGCTGAAAATTTGTTAAATAGGAGAGAATGTTGTACTTATTGACCCTGCAAAATTTCATAACGATCGGATTTTGTTAAAAAAACAGTGGCGTAGGAACTATTTTTTTAGTGGGGGGGTCACACTTAAGTTGACTACGAGGTTGGGTGGGTAAACCGGGGTCTGGGGCGAAGCCCCAGCCGCCGGAGGCTTTTTCACCGTAGGCGATTTTTTTCTTTTTTAAAGGTGCCCTTGATAGGTGGCCTGAAACACGTTTTCTGGCGAATTTTAATTATGAATAGGCCTAAGGGTTACATTTTGAAGCTAATATTGCATTGAAGATTGATTACCTGACTGAAATCGGTCGACAGTCTGCTTGGGAGTGAAAACACTGCACACAAAATATAATGAATATTAGTCTTAAATCAGATGGCTAGTCTAGTCTCGCAAATCACGTCTCTTACTGGATCCTTCTAACACATGTTAACAAAAACCTTCCGTTTGCAAGCCCGACTGCAGTAAAAATCCTAAAAATCACCAACAAGCTATAAGTTAGCAAATGACACCCATACCTGGCTTGACCCCCCCACTGGGGGGGGGGTCAAGCCAACAAGTGGGGGGGGGAGTTTCCCCCCATCCCCCCCCCCCCGTTCCTACGCCCCTGTTCAAAAACTATACAGCAACCCGCATAGGTGGTATGTACATGTGTGCAAAATTTCAGGTCGATCAGAGAAACGGTGCGACCTGTATCGAAGCAGTAACAGAAAAAAAAAGAAAAAAAAACAGACATTGGAGCCATAAGAGTCAAGTGGATACGCTCGCTCAAATTTTTTTTTATTATTTATTTAGCATTTCATTTACATTCATGTGGAAACCAACAAGGGCATCCCCCTAATCCTAATGTGTAATCTATGTGTGCTTGTCTAATGTAGAGTTAAGCTAAATGGTAATTTACTAGGGTTGCCGTTTGATAATCAAAATATCGATCGATATGATTATTTCCCGAAACGATCGATAATCAATTCAGTCTTCGGTATATCGATAATCGAATAGCTCGCTCGTCCGAAATTTTGTAATTAACCGCCCGCTCTGCAGAACTTCATAAAATATTACCAGTCAAGACATTAATCGCTTAATTCCGTGAAAAATTCGTGTACTGCGAGATCTACAACACGCGTAAGGCGTGAAGTCTGAAGTGCAACGCATCGCCCCTGCCCTGCTGCAGTGTAGGAAACTTGCATGACGTGCGTGTGTTGCCGGGCGGCCACTCGACTCATGAGTCATGTGCATGAGTCATGAGTCAATTGCAAAAATGTGTCAAAAAAGGTAGGCTTGCAATCGGGTAAATACGGTACTACGCGTATTTCATTTTTTTATGGTGGTGGGGGGTATAATTCCGGTCCCTATTATGAGACACATAGACTTAAAGTTTTGCATTACTTGTTACAGGCTTACTCGTGCCAGCCAAACCTACATATTCCCAATACATTTATGTGAGGAAATTATGCCCAGCCCAGTCTTCTATGCAACCGTCGGACCTCTGGTTGCGTGGATTGTGATCAAGAAACTCATCATCGATCCAATTGTTCGGGAGCAGAAGGAGCGAGACAGAGAAAAGCATAGAGAGTCATATAAAGCAAGGTAAGTAAGTAGGACCTAAACCAGGTTTGCTGGGTTTTCACAGATTTGATCCGTTTTACGGATTTTTAGGGTGTTTCAAGGATGGCAGGATATTTGAGAAAATTCACGGATCATCTGCAAGGGTCATCATTTTTATCTCGGAATCCTGTTGTCTAGCTTGGTAGGCTATCAGAAAAGCCAAAAATCTTAATTCTTAGTCAGTATTTATTTAAAATATTTTTCATAGTGTTGCAAATTTATGTAAAATTGATGAAAAGTTCACAGGTTGTTACAAATATAAACGTCTTTGGAAACTTATCAGCATTTTTTAATTTGTCACAAAGTGACTTGTGAATTATTTGCATCACAGCTGTTATTGATATCAGAACTCTGCATGAGTTACCGTATTGTGCCGAATATATTATAAACTAGGGGTGTCAACGATTACGATTAAATTGATTCGATTAATCGATTATTAATCAAAAACGATTAATTTATAATATTATTAATATTATAATTTATTAATTAAACGATTTTAAATTTTTGCGCTTTTTTAAATTTAGTTTTTAAGATCCGTCGCCTATTACCTGTGAGAAACATTCCCGTACGTTACGTTTTCCCGCCAAATACGCCGTGATAACCGCCGATTTAATGTCTTGCTCACCCGTGAGATACGTTTCCATCAATTTCTAGCACGCGAGATTGTTCCCGATCCACATTTGATTGAAGCGACGTCGCAAAATACATCGTTCGTACCAGCCTTGCCTTGTCATCATGTGCGCATGCGCTGGCCGTGCAAGGTCGGAAGGAGTGGGCGGAGTTCAAGCGTTCCACGCGGCGTAGTTGGCGCGGCAGCCAATAAACACAGTAAACGCACTCAACGCGCCTGAAACGCCGAGCAGTAATTGCATCTTTACGTAACATGGCGTCTTGAGTGTGACAAAAGTGATTGCTCTGGTGTTGTGTTTCGGCCTAGGCCAAGAGTTTTCGACAACATGGCATCAAACAATTGAATTTGATCACCGCATTGATGCCAATTTCATCTCGTATGCTTTATCTACCCCTCCACTTCCTCTTGATTATGCTCCCGACTGTCTTCTTCGAGATTGTTGTGCGTGCTCAAGTCCCCGCCACAGCGCCGATGCGAACTCGTGCCTTGCGCGGGCAATTCAAACTAACCGAAACCAGACCGAAGTTTGAAAGAAACTTGCTACTATACCGACATTGTACAAAACGATTAAAATCGATTAATAATCGATTATGGAGGTGAAAGTGAATTCGATTATCGATTATAATAATTTAATCGTTTGACATCCCTACTATTAACTTTGCTCATCGAAATTTAAAAAAAGTAATATTTAACAAAAACTTTTATTTTACGCGCCGTTATTCCTGCGGTCTATTTTTGCCGAGCTTGTGCCGACGTCGTTTTTCCCGCGGCCTATTTATGCGGAGCTTTCTCTATGCGCCGGTCTATCTACCGGTTCTTATCGCCCAGTCATCTGTTCTGCATCACACTTCACTCGCCAGTAGGCCTGGAGAGAGCGTCGCGTCCTCCGTGTCTTCCGTATTGTTGGCACAGCGCCAGACAGAAGCAGACTATACATATTTCCTTATCACACGGCACTGTAACTTGGTGTTTGAAATTTGCACGTAAAAATGTCGATGCTCGCATATAGGCCGAGGACTCGATGAGGGATTTTGAGACCTAAAATAATGAAAAAAAGGACAGCCTATATTCGGTACAATACGGCAGTTGGGTAGTACCTAGGATAAAGTTGTTCTTCTAAATTGTAAGTATTAGAATTTATGATATTAATATGAGTGACTTATGACATGAGTGGTATGATCAATAGAATTTTAAATGCTAGCGATGACAACGGTTAATTGTAAACCAGTTATGCCTGCAAGCAATAATCAGTATTTGAACCGCAAACCGCGACAAAATGTGGCTATGGTAGTAATTTATATTTGCCATGCTGTGTCCATGTCCATGGGGCCATGCCCCGCCGGCCGGGCCACGAGTCGTTATGTTGCACAAGGGGTGCGGAGTGGGGGTACGGCAGCAGCAACTGCGTGACCAGTCAGTCGCCACTTGTCTGCCAGGCAGCCGACGAGCATGTGAGAGCGTCGCTTCCTAGGCTCTCTCTCGCTCCGCTGAGTGTCTTGAATGTTTTATCACTGTTATGTTGATATTTGTGTTTATTTAATTTGTCATGTAGAATCCATTATCAGTCTTCAAATTTATATGCCAAGTTGCAAGCACTATACCAAAGGGGGCAAAGCCCCTAGTCTAGTTTTTGTAATGGTGTTGAGTGTTGTTGTTGTTGTTGTTGTCTGCACGCTGGAATTTATTATTAACAAGAGATCCTGACCCAGCATTTGGGACTTGGTTTGGACGATGTCGGCTAATGCGCACACATAAGCTGGTGACGCCTGCTTTGGGAGGAGCCGAATGTGGCAAGATTCTACTGCTATGTTGCGAATAGCTGGCCTGCTAGAGTGACCGTGCTCGTATACATGATTTTAATTTTTTTATGAACTAATTAAAAACCAACTTTTACAATCGGTTAAAGAAAACCACACCCGAAGTTGTCATCACTAGTTGAAATGAAGAATGAACTGTAGTAGGCCTACATGAGGTTTACATGAGTTAGAATTCAAGTATTTTATTTTTCATTGATTATGTTACAGAATGGTGGAAAAGAAACGTGAAGCGGAGGCTGCAGTAGAATTAATGCGAGCAACATTTGCACGAATACGCAGTGATGAGGAATCCAAGAAAGGACTAGTAATAGTCAAAGCCCTATTCGGTTCAATGATGTCCGTAACTAATCGCAGCTCCGCTGAAGCGACGGAAGACAGAGGAGATGGAGAAGATGAGTTAGAATTTGATGAACAAGTTATAGATGTTACAATACCATTACAATGCCTGGTCAAGGATTCCAAACTTACGCTGCATGAATGTACAAAGGTAAGCTTGCAAAAATGTCTTGGCCTCTGTAATAAAGTATCAATATTCAATACTTTATAGTTTATAGTTTATATTTTATCTGCGAGTGTAGGCCACAGTATATTTATTTAGTATATTTATATTTATATGAAGAGCCAAAAAAGCGGTGTGTGGCCATTATGGGCATGAAATTTTTAATAATTAAATATCTATTGAGTATTGATACGATATTCCCAACGATGATTATCGATATCGCTCCAAATGAATTACGCCTTGGCAGATGTGATCATATTTCCTGTCAAACAGTAGGCCCCCTACTGAAAACGTGCCA
>JAMZAV010008771.1:0-25902 GCA_024449915.1 Sweltsa coloradensis | reverse complement strand
GAAAAGGTCATTGTTTAATACTGTATCACATGTTATCTAAGCTTCATTATACTACGGAATTCCAATCTTTACAGGGGTACGAGTGCATTGCCCGGAATGTCCTTCACAACACCATTAACTTCCTTTTACATATCTCCGGGCCCTCACCAACCTATGAAATCAAAAAAACCTAGAATTTAAACACTAGATTAAGCAGGTGTCCCAGCATCCAGGACTACGGAGGGAGCAGCCAGCCGCGCCCACCCTTGTGGAAGCTTGGAGTCCGGGGAGCCGAGTGTAAAACTGAAGTACAAGGTTTTGTCTTACAGGTGCACGAGGTAGTAAGTGCATGTCATTGCATTGTAGGTCAGTTTTATGTGTGTCGGGATTTTTCCCCTTGGTCTTCACTATTCCTAGCACTAATGAGTAGAACAACCGTAATAACTTAGAGTTATTACTGGCCCCCAACAACGAGATAGGAAGGAGAGATATCAAATAGCTAAGGTAAAGACGTTAATCTGAAAGGCTTAACGGTAGTGGATGAGCGAGAGGAGGTAAGCGTCACAACTCATATTAAAACCTTTTTTCTATGGATTCTGGCTAACTTTTTCAACTTTTTCTTTCAAAAGGTATACATCACCGTAACCTTAATGTCCATGTGAAATATAAAACGTTGTAGCCCTAGTTTGGTCAGAATCGGCCCAAATGCACAAAAATATCGCAGAAAAAAACGTATAAGTATGATATTCATGTTGTTCTATTTCTTCGATTGTACCCAAAAGTGGCACGTCTAAGTTAGAGATTTCGGAAGGCCCCCCCAATTTTCATCAAGATCGCATATGCTGTTTGCCGTAGAGTGCAAAACAAACAGACAAATAATACACCTGAGCTAAATTTTTTGGGGGTCAGTGAAATTGAAGTCTTCGCTTTGCTCACCCAAAAACCCTTTAGCTATTTTGCTGGAACTACGAGATCTCATTCTTTTGGTAGTTCTTTCTCAGCAATCTTCAGTTAGGTAGTAGTAGGTTTGGTGTTAAATAACAAGCACTACATGATTACATTACATAATATTTTTGAATTAGAGAAACAAGGTTTTACATGACATTTTCCCCAAAAACGAGACCGACAACAAAACGTTGTCGTAACTGCATAAAACACATATTAAGACACAGCCTTGTAAAGATAAAGGCATGATCAAAATAAATTAACATAGTCGTGACCGGACGGACATTCTAAATGATTTGGCCACCCCAGATTTTGTCGCCGTTTAGTTTGAAAAAAACTTTCGATTAACTTTAATGTAACTTTTGATCGATTTTGCCACAAAACTAAGGCATTCAATCCAGATCGACGCTTGTGGATGGCCCAAAATTTCAACTCGAAACGAACCTCCGTTCGAACGTTATGGCGAGACATATAAAAAACAAGTGACTATTTTCCGGCAGAGTCAAATGGAAACGCTCGCTTAATAACTATTCGTTAGAATGATGGAAACCAATAATATTAGCCCTAAGGGTATATTGTAATTTTATTACAAGATTTTTGCTTTGTCTGGGTATACGCATTTCTTAATAAAAAGTTACTTTTATACATACCCATAGAAATCATTAATTTTATTAAGTTGAGACGTGTTGCCCTTTTAGTTAATTACGTTTTGTGACCTTCACATTAAGAATGAACGTTATCAGTGAAACAAGACTGATATGTAATCTTTGACATGAAGGAAACGTAAATATATAAATTCGAATTGCTTTTCGTGTGCAAAAATGTTGGGATTATTTTATTGGAAGTAAAATCTAGAACTGTTGAAAAATTCAAAGCAGTATTGACTAAGTTATTACTTTTAACATGTGAATTTATTACGCTATTTAGGATGATCGGACAACGGCAAACTTTCTGTGGCATGTATACTTAGTTATGTATGGTCTTGCCATTGAGCTAATAAGCAGGTAAACACACTGTTGATAACGTGTGGAGGAGATTTCTTTGGGTTCTTCAAGTTTATTTCGTATGTAGTCCAATTCGCCTCTAAAAGTTGCAGATATGCGCTCTGGCGGAGAAGCGCTCAACTGGAGGTTTGGGGGTAACTTCTTCCGCGCGTTGCTTTTCACACAGATTTGTATTACGGGTGATAGTTTGGGACTTTGGCGATATAAATACATGCAAACAGTCCACAATATTGATGTTTGCTATAAACAAGAATACTGTAATAGAGTAAAAATGACGCTTAATATTTTTCTATTTATCTTGAAAACGTTAAATTTTTCCAAGTCAATGAAATGACAAAATGTTGAGGATGGGCTTTCATCATTTGATTTTATTGACTAAATTGCGACATGTCATATCATAATAATTGATTTATTTATTTATTAACGTATCCTGTTCATTTAAAAAGATTTACCCAAAGGGATATTGTTCAGATATTTTAGTCAAACCTTTTACAGTCTCTGTATAAAAGTACAACATATACAAAGCCGAGGGTCCATGAAGAATTCAAGTCTATTTGGTGACCTTTGCGTAATAATATCGCCATTGTGACACCATGATAAAAATTTAAAATGAATATAATTTACGACATCATTTTATGTAGGGTACTTAGGCAACCCAAACCTACCACTCTCCACAGTTTTTTAATTGAATATGTTTGGGGTTCAAAGGTATCAACTATTTAAAATTTTCGTTAGAAATTAAGCAATCAAACTCCATAAGTAAATATAAACAATTTATCCAAGTAGGTTAGGATCAAAGCCGTAGAAATTAAGGTAGCCATATGTTATTTTAAAAAATATTATTCAAAACACATTAAGCTGTGTTCCCAAAAAAATTGTATGATTTTCATTTTTCTTCTTATTTTCCCCGCAAGTGTTTGGGTTAACTTTCAAAAATTTTTAACAAAAACTAATAAATTTTGTTCTGTCAGTTAATAATTTTCTCATTTTTTATTACACATGAATTTCATGACATAGGCCCTATATTATTACTAATATTTTACCACCATTTACATTTTTCTATAGGGATTAGTTTGTTCCTACTTTTTCTTATTTTTAGTCTTCGTATTAAACTGTAGTAAAAGACCCCAATTTTAGGTAAGATATACACTCACCATTGATTAAAGAAGGTCACTGCAGGTCAGTGCTACAATATAAAAAATTTTTAAATTTATGACTCAATTTAATTTGTATTACAAACGTTTATGAGATTTTTATGTGATATTTTGGGAATTAAAGTCTTTCTGTGTTGTGAGGGGGCAGGGTTTTTTAATTATTATACTACCACATTTTTTTTGCCCTTTACCCCCTCACGGTAGTTTTATGTTGTCAGTTTGGGAAAAAAAGAATGCTATAGCAGGCACAAAATCAACGAAAAACTATATATCTGCATGACACACCAAACCCATTATATAACGAGAATCGCCAATTTAAAACCCTTTTTCTTAAGCTTAAAATCAGTTTGCTATATTTTTTTTTAAAATGTTGTCAGAGTCAGACATAAACATGGTTCATGTCGCTTTAAAAGACTGTGATTTTTCCCTACGCCAGCGGTAGTAAAAAAGAGGCGAACCCCCAAAACCCTTTAGCCATATTTCAAGAATTCGCGTTTTGTGTCACTTTGGCTAGAGGATTTAAATTTGGGGCGATAAAGGGAGTTGGGCGGGCACGCGGTTAGGGGCGTGGTTTAACAAGGTAATTTTTTGCGTGTTTATTTTGATTTCATAAATTTTATTAGGTAAAAATAATTTAAAACAGACGTAAAAAAAAAAAAACAAAATTTTAACGTTTCTATCAATTAAAAAAAGGGAAATTTTTTTCGGAGTTTTATATTTAATTGTCATCTCCCTAAACAAATGTAACCTAGAAAAACCATAAAGTTTCTATTTAAATATAAAGGCTTTCACCCGAAATATTAAAAAAATTTTTGCCCCTTCATAAACCAAAAAACCAACAAAACCTTTTTACGTTTCTATTTAAAAAATAAAGGGCTTTATCCGCAAAGGAGATTTTTTAATTTTTTTTATTTATTATTTTTATTTGCATTTATTTTTACAACATTTTCCCCTTCATTACCCAAAAAAAAACCACAGAACCCCTTCTATGTAAAATATGAAGGACTTTCATTGAAAAAGGGGATTTATTAATATAATTATTTTTTGTCCCTGAACCAAAAAACCCACAATACCTTAACGTTTCCCTTTAAAATATGAAGGTTTTCCCCCCAAAAAGGGGGTTTTATTTAAATTTTTATTTTTACTTTCTGTTGTTTTTAATAGAAAAAAATAAGAATAGAAACAAAAAAAAAAACTTTTTACGGAGATTTTTAACCATCGAACCTTCGATTAAAAGGTTTTGCCCGCTACCTCCTGCCAACACGGCACTACCAGCCGGGCCGCCTTGGGGGTAGCGACGGAGGGCCCCTGCAGCAGTCGGTAAGGGAAATACACCTTCCCCTGTATCCATTAGGGCCCCATCCGACTCGAATTCGCGCGACGGTGGGGCGATCTTTATTTCCCTTTTAGGGCGAATAGGCAGTCAATTTGCTTAAAAATCTGTGTTACAGGTCTTATATCAATTGCGTAAAAATTTTTCCCCGCCTGATGCATGCTCGAACCCAGAACCCCGGCAAAATGAAGGGAAAAAGGGCACGGTGCTCCTTCTCATTCAGATACGGGACTTAGACAAAAACCTTTTCTTAATTTCTTTTTGAGTATACATAACTAAAAAAGGGGATTAAACACAAAATATACTTTTTTGTCCCGGTCAAATGTTGTGTATTGTATTGTTTTTCCAAAAATTTATTTTTATTTGGGGGGGGGGCTATGCAGTCAGACGGGATCGGATCCTGATTTTATAAAGAAGAAAAAAAGTGGCACAAGTCTCAACCCTGCACCAACTGATTGACCCCTTGTATTTATGAAGCTCTCCGCTGGTCGGGAATGGTGAACGGATTGCCTACCTCTCAGGGGTTCTTCGCATTTCAAAGAAACCCCCCCAACAAGATATAATGATAATTTGCAGTAGAGGGAAATATTCTTCTCTTTTCCCAGCGCAGTTTAAGTTTTCTGGCTATTATTAGAGAATTTGCCATGTCTTTAGTTTGCAAAGTTTGGACAGTATCCCCCAAAAATAGGGCACAAAAGCACGTATAAAATAAGTTTTAATAACCGGCCGAAGCCTTTTCGTTATGGCATTGCATGTAGGTCTACAGTGTAGTTCACATTATATCTGATCATTACTACAGCTAGACATCCAGAAACTAATTCCCGGCTCAACTTAACCAAGAAAAAATTTTTGACGTAAACAATTTCTTCGATTATAAACAGTAAGAACGGTATTGTAATACATCCCGTTAATAAGCATGTAATTCTTGGCTTATGAACACGCGCTTACTTACTGATGGATATATTAAGACATCGTATGGACGTGGATGGTAATATATTTGACAAAATTTGTGCAGTGTCTGATCGCTAACTGATCAAAAAGGGAAAAGGATACAGGTGAAATATAACTTATGAAACACTCATTTTAGAAAAGTTATGATACTAGTTTTAATTTCTTGTGATATATTGGGATGGGATTGTATAATTACATTTCTTTGCATAGTACCCACAGTCATGAAGTAAGAATCATGAAGTTTGATTAACCTTATCTGTTGAACTGTGGGCGCCATTTTAAATAAAATACAAACAAACAATTCAAAACACTACGAACCGTTTAAATTTAAAGCATTTGCTGATAAATAAGTGTATACATACGTAAATATGGAAGGTACAAGAAATGAAATAAAATTACACACTTTGTCATTTTTAGCAAAGCTATGTTTGATTGAAAGTATTCAAAAATTTCCAAACACTACGGTATATCCATTTATTAAATGAGCGAAGCAAAGACTTCAATTTCACTGCACCCCCCCCCCCCCCCCCCCCCCCCCAATAAAATTAGCTCCGGTGTTTTTTGTTTTGTTTTTTAGGGCGCGGCCTTGTAGGTTTGGACCAAAGTTATATATGTATGTATTCCGTGCACATTTAGAGCGCGTCAAGCCCTATGCATTTATTTGTGGTAGAAGATATTAACCAAGGGTAAACGAAAACTTTACAGGCATGATCCCAAAAGAACACTGAATCACTCCTTAAAATTTCATACTTCTGTGACGGGCGTAAGTGTTCCTAAAGCAAGTTTAGTCAGCCGTAAAATTTGATATTTTACACATTGCGATAGTTTTTCATCAAACGTCCGTTATCAATTTTGCGTACCCACAACAAAACTTACATACCTGAAGCTTTGATTGTTTGTTAATAGAATATTACAAAAAAAAAATTCAGGGACGTCATTAGTTGCGAACCCACGGGTGACAGAAGTTAGTCAGATCCGTGAACATTTAGCGCGCTTCAAGTTTTATGCTTTTATTTGAGGTGGAAGATATTAACCCGATGGAAAGGGAAACTTCACAGGCATGACCCCAAAAGAACCCCGCATCACCCTTAAATTTCATACATTTGTGTGGGGCGTAAGTATTCTTAAATGCAAGTTTAATTTACAAAATTTTTTTTCAGATCCGTGTACATTTGGCGCGGGTCAAGGCCTACGAATTTTTTTGAGGTAGAAAATTTTAAACCGATTTAAACGAAACTTTACAGGCATGATTCCAAAAAAAAAGCAACACTACTTAAAATTCATACTTTGTGAGGGCCGGGGCGTAACTGTTCTTTTAATGCAAGTTTTAATCTACTTATTTTTTTTATCCGTGTAGGTACTTGAAGCGCACGTCAAGACATACGCAATTTATTGAGGTAGAAGATATTAACCGAGTAACGAAACTTTACAGGCATAAACCCAAAAAAACCCCTGCATCACTCCTTAAAATTTCATACTTTTGTGAGGGTTGTAAGTGTTATTTATAAATGCAAGTTTGATTTACGGAGTGTTTTGAGATGTTTCAGCGCGGAAAGACAAATGAATGTTTTTTAAGTACAAGGTTGAAACATTAAATAACGAGATATAGCATGGAGGTTTTCACTACTGTAATGAATCTGTATGTAAATTTGCAATGTAATTGGTTGAAAAGAAGTCATTATTATTCTGAGTATGATTTTTGCGGCGTATGTCATGATAAATGTATATATTTTGGATATAAAATAATCTCCTATATTATTGAATATTAGAAAGAAGGTAGTCACTAATGTGATATAATAGCCTGTAATTTGCAATGTTTTGGGTTTTTTAAAAACGTGAGGCGTAATTTTACTTGTGATAACAGTAAATTTTTTTTTAAAGAGTTCATCGTCTGGCTTTTTCTACACGCATCTTTTCCAATGTGTTGTTATCACATTAGGAGTCAAAACATATAAAATTAAAACCCTTTAAACTATACAAATATGTCGGATTTATTAAACGTGATAGTTGTTTTGGAAGAATACGAATGTAGGGGTGCCCAAACAGTACGCGTCGATTCTAGTTCCCTTCCTAAAAAGGGAGAAGAGCTTTTCCTTTTGGAATATGTTTTTTTCGTAAAAACAATAGTATTATATTGTAACCTGCTTTACCATAATTCTATTTCCTTAATATGTCAACAACGAAAAGTAAAATATCCGGCCACTTATCTCTTAACAAATCAATTCTGAAGTGATTTTAAAACAAATTGAAAGGCCTTTATTTTTTCTTAGTCCCGAGTGCAGTCAGTCCCATAATAATATATAGTGAGTGCAAGACTGTGTGTTTGGGGTTTCGTGTGATTTTTGGTTAACTTCTGGTTTGAATTCAATTACTTGAAGTTGATTGGTGAAATACGTGAAACCATTTGCAAATATTTTGGGATTGTCGTCGTTCGTGAAGTGAATAGCCAGCGGCCACTCAATTTAATGTATTTCTAGTTATTCGGTTTGCAGTTGATAATTGGCAGTTGATTTCATATATAGTTGGTGCAAGGCTGCAGGCTCTTGTCAGTTTGGGGCATAGGTCGCGGGGCTTATTACCTTGCCTGGTGTCCTTATAGTGCGTTGTGCGAAGTTCACCCTTGGAATTGTATAAATGATGAGCTATATGTCCTAAATTTCACCGACAGTGTTGTCTCGAGCGCTAAGGTGGACTTGATTCGGAGGGCCCGGTTTTGGTCCTCGAGCGAATCCTGACTGTTAGTTTTCCAAGGTTTTTCCTCCGCTTGTTAATGCGAATCCCAAAGGTTTTGAGTCTTTAAATGCCCCGGACACCCTTCACAATTTGTCCTAATCCGCAATATAAACCCATATCACCTGAAGATGAAACACACCGTTAAATTGATGTTATTTCCTTTCAGCGGGCATCCTATAAAAAATTATTTATACAAAGTTGAGATTGGCAAAATTTGTGAATGCATACTTTATTATTCCACTGTTTGTTTATATAGCAACCAGGTCAAAACCCAAGACAATGTCGTTTTCACCCAACGAGGGCTACCCGGGTTGCCCATCAATGTTTATCAGTGGTTGGGTTCATGGGCTATATCGTTGGATTGAATCGATTAAGGGTATTCCAGAGCACTCTTACAGATTTTTTTGCCAAGTCAAAAGAAAAGGCTAAAAGTTGGTTTTGGGTGAAGATGAACTTGAAAAAAAAGGGGAAAAAAAAAAAAAACTTTTTTGACGGGACAAAAGCTCTATTTTGGCCAAAATATGCCCAAAATTTTGGTTCATACGGAAAAGAATGTTTTAGATGCAATATTTAATTTTAGCTTTGATTTTTTTATTGCCAACACACCTTTGTTTGGCTAGATTAAGGGAAAAGAATTTTTTGAAATAATGTTCGATGTACGATTTTTTTGTACATGTACAAAAAAGAGTTTTGAACCGGAAACACGAAAAAAATCGTTCATCAAAAAATTATTTCATAAATTAGTTTCCTTGTACTCAGTCCATAGGGCAAAGGTTTTTGTTGAAGCAATTTAAAAAAAAAAATCATAGCTAAAATTAATATTGCATCTAAAACATTCATTTCCGTAATGAACCAAAATTGCATTTTTTTGGCAAAATAGAGCTTTGTCCCGTCCAAAAAAAAAAGGTATTTTTTTCCCTTTTTATCAAGTTCATCTTTATCCAACCAACTTAAGCCATTTTCTGTTAAACTTCAAAAATATCGGTAAGAAACCTTAACATGATATTAATCTCTCTCGAGTAAGAAAATTTAAGGCGAGAAGATTAATAATAATTAGTTCTATAACTTGGTGGTTGTATAACTTGTGTAAAGTCGGGATTTAGAGCAGTCACAATTCAAATAAGCAATTATTATTGTGCTTCACAATGTCTTAAGGGGTATTAAACGCTAATCCAAAATCTCAATGATTTTGTATGGCTTATTAGGAAATGAATTTAGCGAGAAAAGAAAAAAATTGGGGTTACCACGACCCGGGAAAAAATTTCAGAACTTGGTTTTTTTCGAGCTAGGTCCGTGACCTCCCACCCGTCTAGCTAGAAAACTAACCTCTCGTAAGAGTATAGCCGGAATCTACACGGCTTGTACACCCTACCACCTAGTGAAGTCACGTCATAACCCTTGCCAACACCACTTTGCCCGTAAACCGACCAGCGCCAGAGTGTGAGTCACTCGTGATTCACTAAGTTGAATCACTTTTGGTCGGGGGGTTGTGTGGGTAAAGGTTACCCTGCCTCGTCCTATGGCTAACTCGTAGCTTGCCCTGCCACTAGCTCAAGTAGAGACGAAACTAAAACCGGTAAAATAAAGTGTGAGAACAGCAAACCTAGCAAACACCTTGCCAGAGTACACCAACAGATTGGCTCAGCACCGCCTAGCACCCTACCCAATGGGGGTAGATTGCTAGCCTTACCATGCGTGCTAGCGGCGAGCCACGCCGGTCGCCGGAACCCTGCTGCTCGTTCTGGGGCCTCGGACGCTCCTGCTTAAGAGTATTCACGAGACAGCCTTTGGGGTACGCCGTGCAGATACTTCGCCGGAAGGTGTTTTTTCGTATTGTTTTCAAAGATAGACCATTGAAAAAATTCAACAACCTACACATTTGATTGATCTAGAGAACTACTGTTAAATAATGTTGATAAGAGTTATGTGAACCAGTGAAAAAAATAAAAACTGAATAAATTTTGAATGCTTATGGCGGACTATTGAACAATGGCACACGATTTTAAAACAGTACTTCTCTCGATCATGGCATCCTTAACGATCTTGCAAGAAGAAAAATACATTTTTATCAAAACTCGGGGAAATATTACCTTCCGGAAAGCACAGAAATTTGATCCGACAGTGATTACTACTAGCGCTTTGCTGATGTAGTGCGTACAGAAACTGAAACTGCCTTGGTAGAGCTTGGAGGGAAGCAGGCGCCAGCCGACCACGGGGGGTATTTGATGGTTATCCTTGCCCAGAGAAGGGTTCCAACTGAACAATGCTTCAGAGTGCTTGGTAGCAAAGGAACCCCATGTGCAAAAGACAAATAGGGCTACCATCTCTAAACTAAAAGTGTAGTTGATAAGCCTGATCTCGATTATAATAAATTCATTGTCTTATTTACATTTTCTAAGCATTTTCGTTTTTTTGGCGAAGTGTTTAGCTAGTTTTATAGGAAATATCCGACTAAATCATATCAAATGATTATGTTATTGTTTTGCAATTCCGCTTAGAATTGAGCTACAACTTCGATTTAAAAAGATTTTAGGTCTTGTTTTGACTTCATGAATTGAATGAAACTATCATAATAATCACTAAATTTAAAAAATGAGACGATTTAACTATCACTTATACAAGAGACCCCACACCTGTCATCCATTTCATCTGGATTTAAAAATTGTAAACCTGGGTAAATTGTCGTAAAATACCTCTATATATTCGTCACGCGCCTCTCCATCCTTTCAACTTCAAGACGAATTCTTTTTGAAAGGGTTGGGTTTTTGGTGTTTGTAAAAGGTTTGCAGAGTGTATAAATTAATGTATTGTGTAAAACTCAATCACTCGCCAGTAATGTACCTAACTAATATTATTTCAATCATATCATTTAATTGATTGAGTCGAGTAAAAATTATACTACACACACTGTCTAGCCTGCTTTTTCCGGTTATCTGAGTTTTTGAAAGGCGATTTTTGCATCAGTTTCATCCAAAAAATAGTTCAAAATCAACAGCGACCAATGATGTTTACAACAAAAATTCAATCAGTTCTTATTTCAGGTTAGTAAAGAAGTTATTCATCCAGAGTACATAGATGCACTAGCTCCCCCTCCCCATCACATGAAAAATTAAACAGAATAAATTTGTTATTATTAATTATTATTAATTGTTTTATTAGTATTAATATTATTTATTGGCTGCACATTGAACAAACTCTGTAAAAACCAGAGCTAACATATTATATGGGCATGTGTCAAGTACGCCCTGCTTCCATGTATGATGACTATTTCGTAGATTCCTTTCTGTTGTTTACGGTCATGGCCGATTTCTCGTCGTATTACCGCCGTATTACCGCGTGATAATTTATAATGTTTACAATTCGATGTGTACTGTGCCACACCGCCGTGACAACTTATTATTGTTTACTTTTCAATGTGTACTGTGCCACACCGCCGTGATAATTTATAATTGTTTACTTTCTAATGTGTACTGTGCCACACCGCCGTGACAATTTATTATGATTCACAATTTAATTCAAACTTCATGACCTAGCATAAATAAACTAGGTTTACTCATTTAAAATTTCCGTTAGTTTGTCTATCCGTTGTCAAAATCACCAAAAGTTTTAGTAGCATTTTTCCATGCTAATCTGGCCTTTGCTGCGCAGTATTTAAATCCTGTGATCTTTATGCTTTTTTTTCGAGAAAATATGTTTTTATCAAAAACAACAAATATCATGTTGCTATCTAAAAAAAAACATCTTGTGACGAATAATACGGTCGCCCAAGGGACTGATTTCTTTACCCATAAATTTAGTCAAACAAAATTATAACAATTTTACAGCATGTCACTGAAAAGATGCGATATAATGAGGGTCTGTGAGCTGGGCCGACCGATAGCAGGTTATTGAATACCAGAGGCTTTGTCCGCATTGCCTGTGAAAGGCTGTTGGCAAGGGTTGTGGGGTGAGGCCAGACACAGCCCAACCCAACTGACGGTCGAAATGGAATCTGCTTTACCTGCACCCGACCAATTCTCTTTCTTTTCCCAGGTCTGAAATACTCTTAAAACTTGGTCAGCCCGCCGTGATTCGGCTTGGCGCGGACGCAAGGTCCTTGGTGAATTAAAATGCCTGCGAATTGCGGGGAGGCAAGGAGCAAACATGCACTACTTGAGAAAGAAGCTGTGTGCTTTTAGTGGATATTTACTTAGAGGAGAGCATGGATAGTTGGTAGAGGAAGCAAGCCAACGCTAGCGACCGCCGCGAGACGGACCAACATCGAAACGAGGCAAACCACGTGACTGAGGTCAAGGCGGCGCGGTAATTCAATGAGTCTGCATAGGAACGGTGCACATTGGCTTTATTGTAACGCAAATACTTGAACATTTTCGATGCATGCATTCATTTACACTGTCTACAAGTGTGTATCAGTACATACAATAATTAATTCCTAAATAATAAATAAAATAAGACTCAGATAGCCTTTCAAAGTGAGATAAACAGTTGGATAAACCTTTCAAATTAGCTTTTCCCCCACTGAAAATCAGTTTTTTGACTGAGTGGGTAGATCCTAAAGTCTAATTACGAATATATTTATTTATTTAAATAGGCCTATACACTTTCTTGCTTTCTTCTTCTATTTCTTTTCCACTATAACAATTTATGAAGTACCCATATGAACACATTTATTATTATAATCACATTCCCAGTATCATCATCGGGTAACACTTATTGTTAACGTTGATGATTGGCACTATTGGGTACTCAATGCTGAGTGGAATTTACTTCTGATGTAATAACTTTATTGATTAAGTAAAAATTTACTATTAGAAAATATTCCTTGACAACTCCTATAATATGAAGGCAAATAAAATACAAATACAAACCAAAACAGCTAATATTTACTTAAAAGGGCTATTACCTCAAAATTAAAAAATTATATTTATAACTGTGATTTTACACGAATATTTCAATTTTCTTGAAACAGAAATTTGCAAAAATTATTGTCTTGGAGATTTTCTTAAATTGGCTTGAACCTGCTTCTTTTTAGGGCGCGACTCTAAGGAGGGGGCCTTAAAGGTTGAGCAAAAGTTTATATATGTATGTATCCGTGACATTTGGAGCGCGTCAAGACTATGCTTTTATTTGAGGTAGAAGATATTAACCAATGAAAACGAAATTTTAAACGGGCATTATCTCAAAAGAACACTGAATTACTCCTTAAAAGTTCATACTTCTGTGACGGGCGTAAGTGTTCCTAATGCAAGTTTAGTCAGCCGAAAAATTTTGACTTTTTACACATCTCGATAGTTTTCCATCAAAAGTCTGCTATTAATTTTGCGTTATTACAACGAAACTTACATACCTGAACTTCGATTGTTTTTTTAATATAATACTACCAAAAAACAAATTCATGACGTCATTAGTTGAAAAACCCACGTGGGGACAGAAATTTGTCAGACCCGTGTACATTCAGCGCGCGTCAAGACCTACACATTTATTTGAGGTAGAAGATTTTTACCGAGTAACGAAACTTCACAGGCATGATCCAAAAAAACCCCCGCATCACCCCTTAAAATTTTATACATTTGTGAAGGGCATAAGTGTTCTAAATGCAAGTTTAATTTACTTATTATTTTTCAGAACCGTGACAATAGCGCGCATAAAGACCTACTCATTTATTTGAGGTAGAAAATATTAACCGATGTAAACGAAACTTTACAGGCATGATTCTAAACAAAAACTGCATCACCCCTTAAAAGTTCATACTTTGTGAGGGACATAAGTGTTATAAAATGCAAGTTAATTTCTTATTTTTTTATATCCGTGTAGGTACATTAAGCGCACGTCAAGCCCTTCGCATTTATTTGGGGTAGAAGATATTAATCAATGTAACGAAACTTTACAGGCATAAACCAAAAATAACCTGCATCACTCCTTGAAATTTCATACTTTTGCGAGGGTCATAAGTGTTCTTTAATGCAAGTTTGATTTACGGAGTGCTTTGAGATTTTTCAGCGCGGGAAGACAAATGAATTTATTTGAAGTAGAAGGTTGAAACATTTAACAACGAGATTTAGCATGGAGGTTTTCACTACTGTATTTAATCTGCGTGTAAATTTGCAATGTTATTGGTTGAAAAGAAAAGTCATATTATTATTCCGAGTATGACTTTTGCGGCGCTACTATTAAGCATGTCATGATAAATGTATATTATTATTTACTACAATTCAGAAATTAAAAAAGTCCGCCCCAACCGGGAATAGAACCACGGATCTCCCGCATTCCAGACAGGCGTCTTAACCACTAGACCATCAGGACGGGTACATTCTAACCTCTGAATTGTAGTTGAATTATACATCTGATTTTTTCATTTCTGAATTGTAGTAAATAATAAGAATTACATCTACGGGAGTGTTTCCCGATTAACCAAATCGAGAAATAAAGAATATATTTTGGGATATAAAATAATCCCCTTTATATTATTTGATATTAGAAAGAAGGTAATCACTAGTGTGATTTAATTGCTGTAATTTGCAATGTTATTGATTTTGAAAAGTTAACGGTCTATTTTCCAAAAATATCAATAACTTTTGCCAATAGATGCCTCTCGCGTCGATTTTACTCCAGCGCAACCTAGTTGCGTTTTCGAGCACTGAAGCAGCAGATATCTTCTGTACCGACCCTACCTCTACAGACCAGACATGGCGACAGAAAAGATGAATAGGGAGGTTGACAGAAGAAGTCTGACAACCTCATTAAAATTCTTGTTTCTTTCAATAACCCTTCGTCCAGCTCACTGCCCTTTTCTATTGTATACGCCAAATCGGCGAGCGCTGACCGACTAGAAAATTCCTGTCTTTAATAAACACAATTTTTTAATAATTTCTAAATTTATGAAATTATATATGAAAACAGCAACTCGTACACATTGCAAAATGTTTTTAATCGAATCTCTACGACGAAAATTGGCATTTCACATCAAATAGGATGTTCGGAAGTTGAAAATGCTAATTTTTGGGCCTAGAACTTCGATTAAAAAAATTTTCCAAAGTGTAGGAGTTGCTGATCTCATATATAATTTCACAAATTAGTAATTATAAAAAAAACGTGTTTAATAAGACAGTAATGTTCTGGGTGGTCAGTGCGCGCCGGCTATTCGGCATACCATAGAAGAGCATTTACTCAAAAGGTTCATGTTCTTGAAAGCCAATTCAAAGAGTGATATGGGGCTTATTCTTTGACGCCCGCTGCACGCTACCCCTGCCACCGAAACCCCGGCCCTTGGACGGAAAACAATGGAGTTGAATAGAACTTTAAAGGGTGGCTTGAATTTATAGTTCACCTTCATTGTTTACTATCGCTTTTGCATAAAACATATTAATATGAGGGAAATTGTTGCATTTCCGAAGAAATCGTACACCAATATAGTAAATACGATTGAAGCTAGCTTTTGAATTAAAATTTTCAGGCAAAATTTGACTATTTGTCTTACACAAACCCCATGTGTGTCTCCTTTGAATACACATGTTACGTGAGTCCAGGAGAGAAACAAAGAACCACAACAAAGTTGCATCCTTGGTATTATACCTCCTCTAAGCTTAGTACTTTGTAAGCGACGTGTAATAAAATTAAAAATGGTAATGACAACTTGATAATAAGCCTACAATAATTCAATCAATAAAACGGATTGCAGAGCGCGTGATACAATTTCATTATCAAAAAACAAGACCTAATAATTACCTCTTTTCATCAGAAGTAATTAGCCTTACTGTCAATAACTGTGCATTATCTCCGTATTTCGTTCCTAAGTTGGGATGCTGCCGTGCCGTCTGTTCTATGAGAGGGCAAACAACATCGCGTGAAATGAATGAAAAAATTGCCAAACATAGAATCGATTTATGGCAATTATATTTAGTCTTGTTGTGTAATTGTCGCTTACCCGGTATAAAATCTGGAGGTATAATTCTTCTTGCTATAAGTATTATTTTTCTTATTTTATGACGAACGATACGCCTTAGAATTCGTCACATGTGAATATTTTGTTGTCTGAAAACCTTTTTTAAAAACCAATGACACGCTTGACCAGAATACTATATTCCATGCTGCATAAGATCATTGGCATAGCGAAAAAAAAATTATGTGTTATTTTATAAAGTATGCGAGTATCAGGTACTCAATCGACTCATTACGTAATCTAATAAATTTGAAGAAAAATTTTTTACAAACGTAACGAGGTAGTAATTTTAAGTAGGCCTAGTTTAGCGGGCTAATTCCCCCCCCCCCCCCTGCCAATTAAAACTTCACTTTTGAAAGACATTAGATAGACAGCCGCCTGCCAAATTTTACGACTCACTACCAGAAATCACGTAGGCCCTATGAGAGTTATACTTTTTACGGTTTTCATTTCAATATAGGCCCACTATTATTGTATTTAAATTTTTAATTCATTATTTGGTTGTTGACATTTTTAATCCATGTGATAAGGTACGGAATTTTTCACCCCAAAGATTGAAATCACTTTACAAAAATCTTGTTCATGTATTTTTTACAGAATAGTTATTAATTATATGAGAATTATAACCGTCGTATTATTACAAGGCAATTTCTGTTAAATATTGAGTTTTTCGCGAATCATTTTTAGATTTTCCCTAATAGCTTCTCGGCGCCGGCTTTCTTACTACGCAGCCGACGGCAACCGCGGACGTCGTGGAAACGTTAATCCGTCCCCAAATGTATTATAATTTTGGTCACGTGGTTTCACTTATCAAAACGAGACTGAAAGCTGTAAAAACTTCCACGTAAATAAAGTTTGTTTTGGTCATCCACTCACAATACATCCATTGTTTAATTCTGTCCAGTTTTTGTACTTCTTACTATTTATGTAACCGATTTTTGTATACATTCACGGAAGAAGATATATTATCAGAAATTGCTAATTAGTTTTCACACTTTTAGTTTTGAACCGAAATAAGTTTTCAGTTCACCCAAATATGGTTTATCATGAGCATCTTGCGTGCCCTGCTAAAAAATTCCAGTGCAGTCCAGTATGATCCAGTTCACCATTTCACATGCAGAAAGTGGAAAAGAACATTCTACTTCCCGTTTTAAACTGGCCATAACTGGATTTTACATGCGTTCACAAATGAATGGCAGGAAACCACTAGTAAAGACTGGACAACAATGGGCAACGGGAACAAAATGGTTGTAACTGGGGAAAGGAACACACTGGAACAAATTGTTTTTACTGGATTTTGCTTGACACTCGATACGGCTGGACTTCACTGGGTGTGGATCAAACTGGAATCAACTGGATTTTACTTGACACTGGATTTGACTGGCTGTAACTGGTAGAGGATCACACTGGATTCAACTGGCTTTCACTGGACTTTGCTTGACACTGCATTTGAATGAAAGTAACTGGTAGAGGAACACACTGGATTCAACTGGCTTTCACTGGACTTAGCTTGACAGTAAATTTCACTGGCTGTAACTGGTAGAGGAACACACTGGATTCAACTGACTTTCACTGGACTTTGCTTGACACTGGATTTGACTGGATGTTACTGTTAGAGGATCATACTGGATTCAACTGACTTTCACTGGACTTTGCTTGACACTGCATTTGAATGAAAGTAACTGGTAGAGGAACACACTGGATTCAACTGACTTTCACTACACTTTAGACTAGATTTTTAAAAACATATTTTTATTTATGCAATTAAAAAAATCACCTCTATTGATCTGGAACAAAACACAATTTACCTACAGAATTTTTTCTCATTAATACAATCATAAAATCATTCTTTTTCTGTTCAGGTTTTCGTTTTATAGTTTGCAATTTTTTGTTGTCATTCAGTTCTTGTTAAACTGCTTTTTTTATTTAATTTATTAATCATCCTGTGGGTACATACATTGTACATACATATTGTAATCGTCAAGTTTGCTTAAATCTAAGTTGGTCTAGCACTTAAGTATGAATATTTAATATTTAATGTTTATAAATAAATACATACATATCATAATTATATACATAACGTAATGTGATAAGATGCAGTTAAAAGTCTGAAAAAATATATGTGATTCGTTGCATCAGTTGCTTGACATGCAGTCACGATACGCTGACGCATGCATGGGTTGGGCAAGCTATATTTGGATATGTAATTTTAGAAACACCATAAGTTCATTATTTTCGATATCCGGATTTTTTTTCATATTTAGATCGAAGAATTTTTTTGTGCACTAGAATATATCGGTGTGAAGAACACCACTCAACCTGACGTTGTTGGAATTGAAAAAAATGCACATTTAAATTAATGTAGGCCGATAGCGCCTAACTAATAAATCGATGGATTGAACGCAGAAAGAAACTGCAGCATGTGATATTCAAGTGGCAAAAAACACTCTCGTGGCTCATTCATGTCCAAATGTCTACATAATTTATTCTTATCTTAATACTATACGTTTTGTTTATTTTTCAAATGATCTTATGTCTTCATCCTAAACAATTACACATAATTATACATAATTAAACCTACTTAAAGTGTACTCCACCCAGTGGCGTATCAGGGTGGAGTTAGGGGTCTTGGCCCCCAAGAAATCCCAGCTTTAATTTTATATTCTGTTAATCATCTGGGTTTACGCAAAAAATTAAATTCGTCGATAAATTTCTCTTTTTTCCGTTCAGCAAAACACCTTATAACTTCTTCTAAAATACTACACAAAACAACTTTAAAAATACGTATTTAATTTATTTTTTAACCCACATTTTTATTTATTGTAGGTTTAAATCGCAATGGATCTAGCACATAGCTGATTTGATTAGCAGTTCTCAGTTAACTCGTATACCGGATGTCTGTAAAATTTCAGCGCAATCTGTTCAGCAGTTCGGCTGATTTTCGGCGTACACACACACACATACACACACGTACAGAAGAACAGAATAAGCGCCGTTTGATATGAATTGTGTCCTCAGTCCCTTCGCTCCCTCGTCTAATTACTGATATAGTTTTGAGGGGTTTTGATGCTAGTGACATATTCCCAGTAAACACAACACCACTCAGAGATGTGTTTATTTTTGTCACATAGCTCACAAAGTCAGTCCCCACACATTGTAAGCAAAATGTGAGATGAATGTGACTGAATTAAATATTCCATGCAAAAATGCAACACTTTGAGTCCTCTCTATTAGCACACAGAGTTAACCCAATATGAGCAAATTTCGTTTCGCTCTCAGAGTATTACCAGAACTGTCACTTTGATACTACATTTTATTCACACCGAAAGTCCTCACATCTGTGATGACTTTAAGAGCTGTTTGTGAGCATAATTTGTATCTGTTTATTTTGATGGAATTCACTCACATTGTGTGAGGTTTGAGTCGGATTTAATAAGTACCTTTGTTATGATATTTATCCCAACGCAATGGTTGTTATTTTGTGAGCAATATTTGTCACATTCTTACCTCTCCAACACAACTCGGATACCTTACTTTAAGCTGAATTTAATTAACTCAGAGTGTTACTTGAACTATCACTTTGATAACACTTTTTATTTGCATCAAAAGTCCACACATCTGAGATGACTTTAAGAGCTGTTAGTGAGCAGCATTTGTATTTTGTATTTTTTTTGTTATTCACTCACATTGTGTGGGGTTTTGAGTAGGATTTGATAGTACCTTTATGATGATATTTATCCTAATGCAGTTTTGTAATTTGTGAGCAATTATTTGTCACATAGTTACCTCTCAACACAACTCGGATACCTACCTTACTTTAAGCTGAATTTAATTAACATCGCATATTACCTGAAAGGTCACTTTTGATACTAATCTTTATTTACATCGAAAGTCCACACATCTGTGATGAATTATGAGTATGACTTAACAATTCCATGCAAAACTAAAAACTAAAAAATTATTAAATAAATAAGGAAAAGCAAAAGTGATAATGAAATATTAATATTATGCATTTTATTATTGATATTGTTTCAATATTAATATTCTATTAAAATAGAAGTTAAAAAGAGTAGGGACTATTTTGCAAGCGTTGTTGTGGTTAAGGAACAAAATTATCAATGATTCCTGATGTACCATAGCGTCGTCACTGTGAACGTTCTTTGGTTTCTTAACAACATTTGATTTAATTGCAAATGTTTCATTCATTTTAGAAATGCTAAGATAGCGATAGCTACTGCTCAGCTGTTGCTGTCAATGCGACAAAAATAAACAGCTAAAATCATATTTTTACTATGTATCATAAAATGACTATTGATTGTTGCCTGGGTAGGCAGGAAGGCCTGATTGATGAAATGCAATGATTAGTGATTACTGTATAGGGAGCACTCACGTTTTGCCCTCTCGCTAACACATTGACGAAAACAAAGCCATCCTCGGTGAAGACGATTTGGGCATAGGTCTAGAGCGTAATACACGCCATGGGGCGTGGCCGGGTTAAGACCCGCATAAAGCAAGGGTTTTTGTAATAATCCACACACTCCAAAATACAAATGCTCAATTATAGATGCATGCATCAAAGAAATAAAACCAGTGGAACGGCTTAATACCACAGCAAGAATATGCAATAACAACTAAACGAAACACAATAATTGAGACCAGTCACTCTTTTCCATGTATACGTACATCGCCTTAGGTGTATATTTTGTTCTATGTAGCCTTCACATTTATGTGTCCTGAGCAAATGAAGTGCAAAGTTTGGACTTCAATTATGTCTTTAAAATATTATCCTAGAAACCACCAAGCACTTAGACACTGTTTATTTTTTATAGGGATAGTAGACAAGTAAACACGTTTCCTAATTTAAAACTATTGTGCATTGTAAAAAGAAATAAAGAAACACACAGACTATCTGTAATATTATCTAAATAACGCATTTCTAACAAAGTAAGCATGCATGTTTTGTATACCCTTCTTCATATTTACTGTTAATAAATTATTAAGGACGTTAACGCATATGTCTTCATTATCGGTTTAGGAAAAATAGTTTGCTTTTTGGTTTTAGGCTAAAACCGGTTAGATGATGCCCTGATTGGAATCGCACCAAATGAATCATAATTCTGATATTAAAATACTCTAAATTAGTTGGAGATAACTGACACTACTCATCATAATGTATTATTATTATCCCACAATAAATTCCCGCAAGCAGAGAGAGAGAGATAGAGGAGCGAGATCTTAAAAACAAAAATTATTAATTGTCAAATATTATAAAAACAAGTGCGCAAAGTCAACGAAATTCCGAAATCCTCTTGTTAAATCCTAAAACCAATGTTGCCCAAATGTAACTGAATCAAATTTTCTCCCCCTAGAACACAATATTTAGGCACACATTTATTGCAAATCACGAAAAGATTGCCTCTCGTCAATATCGTCGACTCTATAGAACGAGTAACAATCACGCTTCAAACATCGCAACAGACAGCTCTTTATATAGAGACAACACGTCGCAGTGCCAGAATGCAAGTGTTTTATATCCACTGTTTAGTTGGAGTACGAAATGCATGTGTTCTACCTCCAAAGCGTCTGTTGAAGATTGCAACGGAATTAGAATGCAAGTGTTTTATATCCACTGTTTAGTTGGAGTACGAAATGCATGTGTTCTATCTCCAAAGCGCCTGTAGAAGATTGCAACGGAATCAGAATGCATCTGTTCTATCTCGAAACGAACCAATAAGAATCATCGTATATGTTGTTCCCGCCGCGGCCGTTTCGAACATGGCGACGCCCACGATTTTGAGTGAAATGTAATGACGACTTGATCTTATAGAACCGACGATTAATAGATATAACACAAACTTTAAAATGTGTGCGTTTCATTATTTTTGTTTTTTTGTTAAGCCTTAAATGTTTACATGCACAGAAGCTTGTATTCGACATGTAGAGTTAGTAGCAGTAGGCCGTATGCCCTTCCCTAGGCTTAGGACCTACGTACGTTGTCTGAAAATCTGAAGAATTAATTATGTGGCGCCACCTGAAACTTCAAGTCCTTCTAGCTCAAAACTATAGCGTGTGAGATAGAACATTTGGCATTCTGACACTGCAAAGTTTGGCTCTAACATCAAAGTTATTAATGTGTATTGTAATGGTGTTATTAATATTTATTAAGTATATTATATTTTAGTAAGTGTTTTTTTCTGACTGTAGTAAATGTTCGTGTGTTTGTGTTTTTTTAGCTATCCTCCCGGTCTAAGAGTCTTGGTTTTAATTAATTATAAAGTACTAGGAAAACGCTAAAGTCCCGCCGCGTTGATGGATGAGCGTTTTTTTTTAAAGTTTTTTGTTTGCGTTTTGTGCGTTTGTTCGCACTTTTCCTTTGCAAGTGCTTTTTGAATGCATTGTAGATGATTGTTGTCAAGTTTCTATTGTTACTTGTTTATTAGTATTATAAACTTCAAAAAAACTCATATTAAAACCTTTATTTCTGTGGATTCTGACTAACTTTTTCAACTTTTTTTTTCAAAAGGTACTACATCACCATAACCTTAATGTCCATGTGAAATCTGAACGTTGTAGCCCCACCCGTTTGGTCAGAATCGGCCCAAATGTGACGAAAATATCGCACTAAAAATCGAAAAAATCGTAAAAGTACGATATTCATGAGAAATATTTCTTCGATTGTACCCAAAAACAATACACCTCTAAGTTCAGAGAAAACGAAGGTCCTGTCAAATTTTTATCAAGATCGCATATGCCGTTTGCCCGGTAGAGAGCGAACAAACAGACGGGAAAAAAAAAAAAAAAAAAAAACGAGCTAAATTTTTGGGGGGTCAGTGAAATTGAAGTCTTCGCTTCCGCTCGCTACGCTCATCCAATTAATTGCTGCTTCCATATACATTTATGAACTAAAAAATAAAATACTTCATAATTATGTTCAAGTACTGAACAATACTATTAAAACTCAAGAATAACACACGTATTAATATAGGTAGGCCACAGAGCAAGTGCACAATGTCTACGATAGTTGCGTCGATTTGCTGTTGTATTTGTCTGTAAACTTCATCGTCTTCTGTGGCGCTACGGTCTAGGTGTTGGCTTTCAGATGCAGGGTTCCAGTCGGATCGAGTTCGAGTCTCCATTCTTCATGATAAAACTTGTAACTTTATAATTGTGTCAATTTAACATATGCTGTGTATCCAGTTACAGGTCATCGATTGGTGTAGGAATGAGAAATAAATAGTAAGAATTAGTATTTAATATAATATTTAAATGATTATTAGAATCTAATTTTTTCGTTTGCTTATTTGCTACTAGAGCGCGTTACAGGCGCGTGGATGTGTGCCAGAGGTTTCCAGTTCCAGTTATATCCACTCAAACCCACTGTATTCCATTGGAAGCTATTGCCAGTGGTATCCAGTTCCAGTAATATCCACGTAGAGACAGCATATTCCAGTGGAAGTGGTTTTCCAGTTACATCCCTTAAGAACATACCAGTAATGTCCAGTTAATATCAGCTTATACATGTTCCAGTTATTTCCATTCAGAATGGAAACCATAAGCTACTTACTTCCAGTTAAGGGAGTCCAGTCATGTCCAGTTCCAGTTCCAGTAACCATTTCGTAAACTGGAAATGACGTGAATTTTTAGCAGGGTGCTAGTGCGGAGGCGAGTGCATGTGAGAGCGTGTTGTTGCTTTTAGTTTAGTTGTGTATTTGTTGGAGTGCACTAAAAATTATTTACTGAATTTGGTGTTAGACCAGTCGGGATGTGGGCCAGCGATATGTGAACATATTGAAAAGTAATTGTGACTATTCAAATTTCTTTACTCATATCAATATACCTAATCGCTGTAAATTATTTTTATTTTATCATTTATATCAAAAGACATGCGATTCAAACGATTGTATTTCTAAAATTGTATCAAATCATTTATAATAATTGTAATTATTTTTCTTTCTTTACTCAAGTCCAATATAATCAATGGAATTTACTATCATTTCTTCACTTATATCAAGAGACATGGTATTTCATTAAAAGTAATCCATTTATAATTTGATGAATGTTGATCATATTTGGAAGGACCCCTCTTCCTACATCCACACCAATTTCTAAGAACACTTTATGATACGGTTTGTCTATAAATTAATAATAAAAAAATTATAATATAAATTTATAATGTTAAAACTGTATTTTCGATTATTAGTATGTAGGGGGCCTATGTGCTAAAAAGTAATAGTTCTGTAGTCCAAAGAGGATACTCAAATCGGACATTTGAGTTGACAGATTCTAAATCCAGAACTCGTCTAGAAAAAGCTGTTTGGTCATGGTAGTTGAAAACTAATTTATACAGTCATTGTAGTCACATGCCATTCATAACACGACGAGAGACTTTGCTTTTACCTGGAACTGCAACCCGTGAAAGGGTCAAGAGCTCCGCTTGGCTCGCCTTTCTTCGGCTGCTCTTTTGTCTGTCTGGAAGGAACGTTCAACGAGTTCCTAATATTGCCACAAAACCAGAGCGCGAGCTCACAGACGTACATTACTATTAGTAAAACGCGCGAAAACTGTTATATTGATTTAATAGTCTTCCATATTAATGAGAATATTGATACTTACTCTTGGAACTGGTAATAGTATTTAAAATATTGTGTGAGAAAACCACACATTTATCTCATGATCCAGTCCATTTCTTATGAGAAATTAGCATATAGGTCTGTCCCATTTAAAATCGAATCAATGTATGCTAATTGTAAAAATAGTATGACAAATTTCAATCCTTCATCTGTTCCTCAAAGTAATTTGAAAGATTTTAGACAACAGGAAAGTGCTTTAAAAAAATAATTAGTAGACCTCTGCACATACAGAGCGCTATGGGGCCATCCAGCCTTAAAGCGTAATTTCACTTGTGAATTGTGATAACAGTAAATTTATTTTTAATAGACACATCTTCTTCCAATGTGTCTTTATCACATTAGGAGTCAAAACATATATAATTATAACCTAAAACTATACAAATATGTCGGATTTATTAAACGTGATAATTTTTTGGGTAGAATACGAATTTAGGGGTGACCAAACAGTACGCGTCGATTCAAGTTACCTATTTAATAAGAGAAGAGCATATTCTTAAGGAATATATTTTTCTCGTAAAAACTATATTATATTGTAACCTGTTTTTCCATAATTCTATTTTCTGAATATGTCAACAGCGAAAAAGTAAAATACGAAGAGACTCCATGTGAATATTATTGTCAAGTGCAACGATGATGTTGAGGATGGGGGGGGAGAGTGTCGGCCGTGTGTGTGTGTGTGTGTGTGTGTGTGTGTGTGTGTGTGTGTGTGTGTGTGTGTGTGTGTGTGTGTGTTTGTTTCGCATACGTTGCGAGATCATACGGGTGAATACACAACAGAGCTCCGAGATCATTTTTCAATCCGAGATCAGACCCCCTGATCTCGTTTGTTTTTGTTGCATATCTTGACAGGTAATGCTCATACGAGTATTTATATGCAATTTTTAGCATGATCTCGTTTTGAGTGTGTATACGAATTTTTAGTTCGCGAGTGTACCCACCAGGGCTGCGCTGCAATAGCGCCTATACACACGGTTCACACACCGTACAAACATCACGCATTGTTCGAGATCATTTTCAAATTTGAATCAGCCAATCAAATGCTTTACACAGTATGGTGTTCCACGCACGATTAGAGATCATTCCGAATGCCTTTTAAATTTAAAATATTCAAGCATCCAATCAGATGCAATACACAGTAGTACAATGTTTCACACACGTTTAGAGATCATGCGGAGCCTTTTAAATTTGAAATATTTGAAGCGTTCCATCAAATGCAATACACAATACATTTTCA
>JAMZAV010008770.1:0-27214 GCA_024449915.1 Sweltsa coloradensis | reverse complement strand
TCATAACAAGGGCATAATAAAGGAGAATTGGTTGGCTAGGCCTAATTGGTTGGAGCATCTGAATTATCTAAGCATAAGCATAGGCCGAATTAATACCTTTGAGTAGGCATATCCAATATTCTATAGGCCTAGGTGGGCGCATAGGGCCTAGCATTGGATAGGCTACACAAAGGCCTAGCCTAGGCCTCCCTGCCAACTGGCATGCAATTGCAGTGATTACTTACTTGTATTATTTATATGTTGGCCCTATTGTTATGGTATCTGTGACGAGTTCTAGCCTATACATGAAAATGAATTTCTAAAATGCCCTAGGCAACCCAGCCATAACCCTACTTTTTCTGCGGGTCTTCTTGCTTTGGGTTAGGGCTAGGGACTAGGCCTATAATTTTTATAGTTGATGTCGTAGGCTATTCTGCAAGTTATCCGTCTTGAGATTTTTATTAACTTAACTGACATTCCATAAGACAAGAGTACGATTTAGCGGCTTTTGATCTAGGCCTAGGCCTAGGCCCAGGTTAGCAAATTGGTACTCTTTTGGTTGGTATGGACAGTTTTTTTTATGTGTACTTACAAAACCTTTAACGTCGCTATATTAAATCTAAAGTACCTACAAAACCTTTAACGTCGCTATTTTAAATCTAAAGTTCCTAACTGATCAAAAACTGTCCATACCCAACGAAAGAGTTTACAGCAAATTAACTATCAGCCCAACCTACTTTTTCTGAGGGTCTTTGCTTTGGAGTAGGGCTAGGGGCCTAGGCCTATTATTTTATAATCGATGTAGGGCCAGTTATCTGACTTGTGATTTTATCAAAAGTTACATTCCATAACCCAAGGAATACGGATTTAACGGGGATTTTTACTTTTTAGTTGCCTAGACACCCAAAGCCTAAAATGTCTGTCCTGACCCTATCTGTTCTATCGACACTCTCACTTTTGGTGAGGACGTGACAACTGGATTCTGTTTGGTTATCGATATCGAAACATTGCGATATATCGTTCGAAAAAAAGTGACAACTTCTCACTGAAATAATTCTTGGTGGAGAAGTCAATACGCTACGTGATTGTCGAGGCCGCACAGGACGGGGCGTGATTGGTCTGTGAAAGCGGATACTGAAAAACTACTACGCGTACTACGCTTTGTGGCCTTAAAACTCGACAAACAACAAACAACATCATAAAAACAAAATTCTGCATAACTAGGGCCTAAGTCCATGGTAGTTTAAGGTGGTTTAATCATTTTCTATGCAAAGTATTTTAAATAAGCAAGGCAGATTCCAGTACATTACGCGTAATATCCGTTTATGTGGTAGGACGGACACCATAACCTAACTTGTAACAAAACATCATGACCCAATATGTTTAAATGGTCCATAAATTTATTTTCATCGCCGAAATTCTGCTAATTGAATTGTTTAATATTTCAACCATCATAGTTTACATATTTTCACGAGGATACTACAATTGATTTATTTTAAAACACAATCTCGTAAGATATTCGAAGTGCAAATCCAAACATAAACCACTTTTTATTAATAGCGCGCATTTTAACTCAACCTCCTGATGGCCAAGAGGTCTCAATTCTTGAAAACTCGCAACTGCCGGTCGACATCGATCTTTTTCGATTGCGAATGTAAACAGAATCGCACACATGAGAGGTGTCAAATGGGGTGAGATGAGACGTGTCGAAAAAAGTGAAAAGTGAGAGCTGTCGAATCGAAACAGAATAAGGGTCCCGCTGTCAAACTTATTCTACACGCCGTCTGCGACGCTTTCATAACAAGTCGCCAACCTCAGTCAGTTTTTTGGTTTGGGAGAAACCGTCAGATCTCAGAAATGTGCAGATGAGACAAATACTTTAAATACAGGAAGAGAGCTTCTAGGCGGGCGACAACAGCACACTAGCCGCGCGTGCGGAGCGGGTGCTCACTTACTCGTCATGCCATGTGATGGCATCAGTGTTTTGGATTCGGTGATTAAAAGCAAAGTGGCGAACATCTGGGTAGGAGCGAAGCGCGAACCGCCGGAAGTAGCATTAAGTTGAAGATATGGCCGCTTATAGGTATGTTTTCCCTATGGCACTCTGCAATGGATCACGACTGAAAATAAACACGTCATATAGACAAAACTACACCACAATTTATGAAATTGAGTTGTAATCTAGTGGAATATAGTAGCCACACGTATACATCCCTAGATAGGAAAATGTTAATGAAAATAAGCGTGGAAGTTGCAACTTCGGGGACGAAACATTTTGAAGGTAACCCGGAGTAGGGTAGGATGTTTCGTCGGTTTAATCGGGGAAAAAATATGTAGGGGCCGTTTAAATAGTATAAGATTATAGTTAAACTTATCTATGAATGAAATAAAATGGTAAGATTGTTTAAAACAGCGTGATGTATGGGCATCAGTGTTATGGTTCGTTCATTTTTTTAGGGCCTACAAGTGGGCGTGTGTATAGGCTACACACAAGCTCTCAATGTAGGATGTTTTTGTCAGTGAAATCGTGAAAAAATACTGTAGATGACGTTGAAAATAGGGTAAAAATTATTTTAAAAACTATCTATGAATGTAATAAAATTGCAAGATTGTTAAAAACTGCGATTAATCGAGCATCAGCTAGTCATAAGGTCGTTCATTTCTAGGCCTATAAGTGGGCGTGTGTACACACACCACCTCAATAATTTGTTTGATATTTTCGAGCCTGCTCGGCAACTTATTTAATACAAACTAACGCATGGTCAATACCAATAATATTACGCCCATGGAGAAAAGATTCTGATAACAATTTGTGCACGAAATTGTTTCTCAGAGAGATATAGGCGTTCCGAGGAGGGCCTAGGCCCTAGGTGCGAGTTTCCGAGTTTAGCACTGTAATATTCCAGGCCTATGCAGTATTTAAACTAGCCTATAGGGACTTACAAAGGACTTCACTTGCATTCAGAGATGTACGTTTATCACCGTCACAGTAGGCTTACATTCTGTTACATGATGATTACACAATGGCTGGGCATAGCCTAGCCTATGTCAATACTACAATCCCCTTCTTCTTATAATTTAAGATTATAACCTAAGGTTCTTTTATGAAAATGTTTGCCTTCTAAGATTAATTTGAAATGATTAATAGAAAACAATAAGTACAAACAGTGTAAGATCAATTACTTTACGCATTTAACTTAATACGGTAATATACTACCTTTACGTATGATAAGCAACGTAATTAACGTAATGAATTGTAATAACTAATTTTAGGAATAACTATAATATTCTAAAGAAATGAGAACAATCTCTATGTCATACTATCATAATGCAATTAGGTTTGGTATCGTGAAGGTAACCTGATTTCCCGTTGAGGTCTTGCGAATGTCTGCGTGACCTGTGCTCAGGTGGTTCTGGTACCTGTAGTGGTGTGGACACCGGAAGCTGGTGGCAAGTTGATGATGTTCCGGCACCCCCAGGATCACAATGGATTAGACCTTCCTTCTCTCCAGGTGGTTTGTTGTTGTCATCAGTACCGGTATACCTGTTTGGCTGAAGAGTGGTACGGGGATTGGATATGATTTTTTAAAGAAGGACGAGTTGCGGGTATATTGGACATTATCGGGGGTTTGGATTGTTATGCTGTTACCATTCTTTTCTCACTACTCGGTTTAGGATAGGATGGAAAGGTGTTGTTAGTTTGTTAGCCTTTGGTTGTTTAGTCAACACCAAATCGCCTTCAGCTATCTCACTGTCTCTAGCATTGCGTGCTTTGTCAGCATATACTTTTTCCCTTCCATTTTCTTTCCGTATCTCGGTCCCGAACTTCTCCATCTTCTTCTTTTGCAGTAAAGCATGACGGTAACTTGTCTCTCATCTTGCGTTTAAAACATCAATTCCGCAGGGCTTACTCCTGTTGTCGAATGTGCAGTGCTGCGATACAAGGCAAGGTAGGTCAGAAGTTCTTCTTTCCAATTGGTGCCTGTTGCTTGAGCAATCTTGAGACGTTTCAGTATGGAGCGGTTTTGTCGCTCAACTTCACCGTTGGCTTGGGGCCATAGCGGTGTGGTGTATCGTATTTGTATGTTGTTCACTTCACAGAAGTTTCGAAATTCTTCACTATCGAATTGAGGTCGTTGTCGGATCTGATTGTAGCTGGAAGCCCATATCGTGCGAATATTGTTTTCAGTTTTTCGATTGTCTGATGTGACGTAACGGATTTCATAATATCAACCTCGTAGTACCTGCTGTAATAATCGACAGTTACAAGCAAGTAGTGTCCCGAAGGTAATGGACCCAGAAGATCGACACAAATATCCTGCCAAGATTGAGTTGGAAACTCTGTTCTTCGGATTGGTTCAGGTGGATCTTGTGATGCAACCAGTTGGCATCCATAACATGATTTTACATGGTTTTCACAATCTCGATCGATACCTGGCCACCATACTTTTGATCTAATGCGTTGTTTCATGCTGGTCATCCCCGGGTGTCCCTCGTGGGCTAACTCCAATGTGCGTTCTCTCAGGGCTGTTGGAATTACTAAACGAGATCCCCGAAGAATAGTATTTCCCACTTGACTCAGCTCTGTTTTGAATGCATGGTAAGGTTTAGTTGATTCCTCCCATGACCCATTTGCCAAACTTTTAGACACAGCTTGAAGTTCGCTATCTCCTTCAAATTCCTGTTCAATGTCGTTAACAGATAAGGCAACGGGCGTAACACTTTGTACAAGAACATTGAGACAACATTCTCCTGTTTCATCAAACGTTTGTTGTTTGCTGAAAGGAGCTGACAGTCTTGAAAGTGGATCGGCAATGTTAGATTTGCCTGGACGGTATACAACTACGTAGTTGTATGATTGTAGACGAAGCACCCAGCGTTCTACTCGAGCACATGGCTTCGATTTGGTGCAAAGATAAATTCGAGCGGCCTGTGATCTGTAACAAGCTCAAATTCCTTTCCGAATAGATACTGGTGGAAATGTTCGCATGACCACACTAGAGCCAATGCTTCTTCTCTGTTTGGGAGTAGCGTGATTCAACATCTGTTAAACTCTTGCTGGCGTAGCTTATAATCCGTGGACCATCCTGTCCTGATTGGATGAGAACGGCTCCAAGTCCGACAGGACTAGCATCTGCAACAATTTGAGTTTTTGCCTCAGGATCATAGTATCCTAACAAGCATGGTTCTGTTAGATGCTTTTTCAGTTGCAGAAAAGCATTTGCTTGATCAGTGCCCAAACAAACTGAACGTTTTGTTTCATAAGCCTTCTCAATGGTTCCGTGATGGTGGATAGATGTGGAATGAACCTTCCTACGAAGTTCACCAAACCTAAGAAACTCCTCACCTCTTCACTCGTTCTCGGCTCGCGGCAATTGTTAACTGCTTCAATCTTGCTCGTCGTAGCCTCAATACCTCTATCAGATAGACGGTGTCCCATGAAGGTGATGGAACTCACACCATACTGACATTTTGCCTCATTTAGAGTGATTTCTCTTGACTCTAAAATCTTTAGGACTTTGGCAAGTCGCCGGTCGTGCTCCAACTTGTTTTTCCCATGAACTACAATATCATCGATGAAGATAAGGACACCCTCGCAACCTTGAAGCAACTGTTCCATAATGTTCTGAAACATTTCAGGAGCGCAGTTCACCCCGAACATAAGTCTCTTGTACCTGTAAAGGCCTCTATTTGTGAGAAATGTTGTAATCTCACGAGACTCCGGACAAAGTTCGATGTGATGGAACGCGTTTTTGATATCTAGCTTGCTAAAAAAACCGTACTTTGGTTAAGTTCTGGAAGCAGATCATCAAAAGTCGGAATGTGGTGTCTTTCTCTTTCTATTGCAGCATTTTGCCTGCCTCATGTCTACACATATGCGTATATCTCCATCATCCTTGGGTACAACGACTAACTGCGATGACCATTTTGACGGTCCTACAACCTTTTCTATGATATCCATCTCCTCAAGTTCATCAAGTTTCTTCATTAACCTCTTCTGGAGTGGCACAGGAATCCTCCTCAGGGTTGTGAGATAGGTTTCACATCATGCTTGATAGGCAACTGCAGTTGAAACCCCTTCAGCTTCCCCATTTTCTTTGTAGAACCTAGGCCTACATCGACCTTATTAACTAAGTTCAATCCAATTTTTAGAATACCAAGTTTTTCTGATGTCTCCTTTCCAAGAAGCGGTTGGCCTATCCCCTCAATCACATAGAACATTGCATTTTCTATGCGGTCGGGACTAACCTGAATCTCGGCTGAGAATTTACCAAGGACTGGCAGTGGTGTACGAGTGCCATAAGGGTACAACAACTTTTTTGACAGAGAAGACTTACACTTAATGTTATTCTCTTTTAAACGTTGCCACGTTTGTCCGTCTATAACATTGCAGGTCGCCCCTGAGTCTATGAGCACATTTAAGGCTACGCCACCTATCGTAACGTGTAATAATTCAACTTTGGAATTATTTAGTCCCGCCACTAACCTAAATGCATGTGAATCTGTGTCACTTTCAGATTCAGGGTCATCTACTTGATGAACTCTGTTAGGCTTCTTTTTTATTCTAGGCCTAGGCCTAGAATGCTTAGGTGTGCGTGTGTCATGGTCCTCCCGTTTATCCTTGGATTTACAACATGAGGAAAAGTGCCCCTTTTTACCGCAGGTGTGACACTGCTGGTCAACAGCTGGACATGCTGGATCTCCCTTGAAATGACCTTTGAAACCACATGAGAAACATTTTGCTTTTGTTTCCATGTTGGTCGCCCCTGGATTTGCATTCCTCTCACCTCCTCAGTGAGACCTGCTAGGCCTACCTTCTGCAAATCCTGTTCCTTGATATTAGCGTCCTCCCACGACCGAGAGGTATCTAATACCGACTGTAACGTCATACTAGGCCCTATTTCTATCAACTTCCGTTTTAGTGCCTTGGAGAAAACTTTGTCTAAAATTTGATCCCTTAGGTGTTCATCTATTTTATCCTCGAAATCGCATACCAACGCTTGACGCCTTAAACGTGATTCGTATTTATCTACAGTTTCATTTTCGGCTTGGGCTAAAGCACGAAACTTAATACGTTCATAAGGAACATTAGTCCTGGGCGTGAATTTCGAGGTTAGGGCGTCTACTGCCGTTCTATACTCGTCCGTTCCCGTTCCCGTGGGCAACGTCAATGAATGAAACACATCCTGCACATCCATGCCAGCCTTATGCAAGAGCATGGCCTTCTTCCTCCTAGGCACAGAGATGTTCTGGCTCTCTACATAATATTCAAATGCACGTAGCCAGCGTGCCCATCTCTGTCCTAGGGAAGTCTGCTCACCATCACAATTAAATGCCTTTATATTGTTATCATCCATGATTTAACAATTGAATGATGATAATAATTTCATCCAAGTCGCCAATGTAATATTCCAGGCCTATGCAGTATTTAAACTAGCCTATAGGGACTTACCAAAGGACTTCACTTGCATTCAGAGATGTACGTTTATTCACCGTCACAGTAGGCTTACATTCTGTTACATGATGATTACACAATGGCTGGGCATAGCCTAGCCTATGTCAATACTACAAGCACATCCCAACGACGTACGTTTTACGGGAAACAGCTTTTTCCGAATAAATGAGTTAACGAAATGGCTGTCCCCTATGAAAATGTTGTATACATTTTGTATACAATTGTATACAACAAGCCTGTATTTAACCTGTATTCAGTTCGTATACAATTTGTATACAGGATTTGGTCAAAAATGGTTGTATTCAAATTGTATACATAATACAAATTGTATACAATCTGTATTAAATATACAATTTGTATACAACCTGTATATTATATACAATCATTCTGTTCATACAAATTATGTACAACTTGTATGTAAAAGTATACAAAATGTATACAATTTGTGTGTGGTTGGTTTGTATACAAAACGTATTTACATTGTATGCAAATTTACAGTCAACAGTTGTTAAGATGTTGCAGGTTGGGAAAGGAAAGGTACCGGTAAAAAAATCACTAAAAAATTAAGACCTAGTTTTTATTATGGTGTAAAATGAACTAGGGTTGAACGAGAGTTACTTACTTGGGTTTTAATTTTACTTTGATCGTCATTAGTAGGCCCTAAAATCTTTCACCATAACACAAATGGCAACGAAACTAGGCCTATAAAGACCAAACTTATTGATGTTACTTGAGTACCGTAACTCGGGAGTTATTACGCGAGTTGAAATTTCAACTAGGCCTAGCTTTGTAAGTTGTAACTCGTTGCGTCTATGAAAATTAACCGCCTGTTTTTACAAATCCGCGTAATAAAAACAAGGTCTAATTGCCTAGGCCTACAGCAAACAATAAATTACCAGTTGCAATTAAATGCTTTGTATTTATTGTAGTATGACTCATAGTACAAGTCAAATCAAAAGCAATAGGCCTAAAAATAACATTAAAGGTAGGGCCTTGGCCAAAATAAAAGTTCTGGATGCATCAATTTGCATTGTAGGTTAAAAGTATTTGTTTCTTTGTGGGGCCATTGGGGTTGACTGAAGGCATTCTCTCGAAGAACTGGTATAAACCTCCCATTCTCTCGAAGAACTGGTATAAACCTCCTGGATGGCATCTGAAAATAAGCAGTTCATTGGAGATTAATTTTATTTATTGTAGGCCAATTGTTTTGCATAAGAGCCAGGCCCAATTTTCAATTTTACACTTGTAGGCCCTAGACCTATCCAAGTCCAGCAGCCCTATTTTAAGTTAGGCCTAGGCCTACCTTAAGCTTACTCGGGCTATTTGCCTGAATCATTTACCCTAGGCCTAGGCCCTACCTATTGGAGCAAACACATGTATATATTTACATTGTGTAGGGCTAGGCCCCAAACATAACCCTACTCTCCCCCCACCTGGCCCTTGCTGACCAATGGATAATGAGCTAAGTCTAGGCCTAGCCTTACACTTAGATTCACTGTTGCTTACTCAGCAATTTGCCTGAATCATTTACCCTAGGCCTAAGGCCCCTACCTATTAGAGCAAACAACATTTATATATTTACATTGTGTAGGGCTAGGCCCCAAACATAACCCTACTCTCCCCCCACCTGGCCCTTGCTGATCAAGAGGAAACTAAGTCTAGGACTAGCCTTACATTTAGATTCACTGTTTAATATTCTCGTCGTTATCAGGACATTAAAGAAAGGCCTAGAGCTAATAAGACATTCTAGTAAACTTTGGTCAAGGACTAGGCGCCTAGGGCCTAGCCTAGGCTAGCTAGGATGCTAATGAACCAAGCCCCTAGCATTACACTCCTACTACAAAGATCCCCACCTTCCCAATTATAGGGCGTAGTTTTGTGCGTAAAAAAAATTATTTAACACTTAAATAATGTAAAAAATTACTTACCTATTTAGGCCAATGCGTATGAAGACGACGGAAGGTTTTCTATTTTAGAGAACACATGGCAGGCAGGTCTTGTTGGTGTTGGCAGCCATCTGTCGGATCTACTACTTTAGTCATGCAAGTTTTATCTACTTTATAATTGTGGTAAAATTTACGAAATTGCATAAATTAGTTTTGTAAGCATCAGATAAAATTATAAATTTAAATTAAAACATCAGAAATTATTTATAAAGTTAAATAAAACTTGCAGTTTTTCTTTGACTAGTTAGAATTTATTTGTATTAACATTGTATACAAAATGTATTAAACCATCTTTTTATACACGGTATACAATTATATACATTTAACATCCATTCAGATATTGTATACAATTTTAATACTGGTTGTATACAAATTGTACTTCCTGTATACAACTTGTATACAGGTTGTATACAACATTTCCATGGGGGGTAGGTCTAGTCAATTAGAAATTACACGGATGCAAGTAAAATAATGTCCTATAATTTTGTCACACATGGCCCGGAACTATCTGGTTTTGTAGGAAATCAAATCGGGACCAATCGGGAAAGTAGGCCTAAATTGACTCTTCGGAAAAGGAAATAAATATATTTCAAAGAGTAGCAGGATGACTTTGAACATCACAATAGGCTAACTAATATCATAACATTAATTTACATCCTAATTGCATATCACAACATTCACCAATGATTGATTATTGAGCATTCAAATCGTCAGTTTTTACACAGCTGCTTAGGGAAGGACTACTCTTATGCTACTCCGGCCGGCCATGATGCACGTTACGCCCACCGACGGTGCTGCCCCTGGATTTCACTTTAAATCCCTATGGTACAGCCAGGGTCATATATAAATCAAGAGGTCTGAAAGATACCTCTTTCCCCCGACATCTCGTGGTCAACTCTTGGTGCCATTATTTATATCGCCCTGTGAACTGCATTATCGATTGACGGAAACCCCTAGACTATTTGATGTTATTAATATTATTTAGGAGGCTTTGAAAGACTCTTGGTCAACAAAATAGTCAATATCTAGAAGGCAGTCAGAAGTGAAATAAAATTTTATCAAAACAAAAGCATAAAACAAACTTTGGTGGTTTGCAAATAAGACTTGACAGCCAAGATAGAATTATTCGAAATTTATTAGAAACTAAGGCAAATATAAGAACTAAGGCATAGTCTTAATGCTATGCCTAGGCCAAGGTATCTATGTATAATGCTCTCTTTACGTTCCATATTATATTTCTTCTAGGCTTGATAGTTTCTCTGGTGAATAGAGAATTTTCCTTTGACATTTTAGCAGCCATGTTTCTTATTTACGTCGATAATGCAGTTCACAGGACGATATAAATAATGGCACCAAGAGTTGACCACGAGATGTCGGTGAAAGAGGTATCTTTCAGACCTCTTGATTTATATATGACCCTGGCTGTACGTCGTACGCAAGTTATCGTTTAAACAAATATCACAATTATATTAAGCTTTATTACATGCGACCATGGCTGGTGTGATATGTGCCATGTATGGCTGCAATAACTACGGGGTGAAAAATTGCTCCAAGTCGTATTTTCGCTTCCCCAGGAATCAACAAACGTAAGTGTATTATTCCTATAGATTAGCCTATGTAGGCCCTATCTTATTGAAGGGCCTATGGTCTAGGACCCAGCAAAACCACATTTCTAGGCCTAGATGTTATGTTGTCTAGAATCTAGAGTCTAGAGTAAAATGGAAGAATTATTGCTAAATTCCCCCCAAAAGAAATAGGACTAAAGCATTTGACGATTTGTTTTTTTATTATTGTTTATTATATTATTGTATTGGTAGTGTATATTTATTATTTGTCTTATGGTTAAGGAGGAATTACTGTGTTTGCATCTCTTGTAAAACATATCAATATTAGCAATGCACTTTGTACAGCATTGTTATCATTTATGTACAGTAAACCTATTTTGTTAGTAATTCTACCAATTACAGGTAAAATTTGATATCCGATTAATGATGCTCTTCATGCTTTGTATTTTGTACATTTTGCTTCCTTTGTTTTTTGTTTGTAGAATTCCACACTTAATAGGGAACTGTCCTTGGTTTCAAATATATCTTACACGTATTTAGTAATTTGTAATATTCAATTTAATAAACATCGCAATTAAAATAAACATAAAAAAATGAAATCTGTGGATTCTATGCATGTTCAAAGTTCCTGCGTTTTGACTTCCCGCGCATAGATTTAAGAACGCGCTCTGATTGGTTGTGACGTCACCGTGAGGCGAGGCCGACTGCGGAGAGCGTTGTCACAGCAGAGCGTGTTTACCATCGGTGTTTACGTCTGTCAGTGTCTGACGTTCTTCACAAGATTACTGAAAAGGGGTTTGAGAAAGCCGACTCCTTAAATATACCTCATGTTAACGCTTAACGCAGTTCTTCTACATACTATCTACATACTACTACCTAATCTTTGCTACTACATACTTCTCAAATAGCCTCAGTCACGTCTCTGCTGAGGTTAGAGGAGTAAAAAGAGACAGGTACATGGAAGTAGGGTTATAGTTTGCCCTCTTCTAGGCTAGCCTAGGAGGCTTAGGCCCTAGCTTTATTTTTGGATGAGCGTAGCGAGCGAAGCGAAGATTCCGTTTCACTACAATGGAGAAAAAAATCCGAAATATTTTTTTTCTTTTTTTCTTTTGTTTGTATTTTTGTCTGTCTCTTAACACGATTCCGGCTAAACCGATACTCCGATTGCGATGAAATTTTATGGAGGCCTTCGAAATCTCTGAACTTAGAACTGCCACGTTTTTGAGCGCAATCGGAAAATTATTTCTCATGATAATCGCAATTTTATGAGTTGTTTCGTTTTTTTAAAAATTTCTTCGACTTATAACACCTACATGCTTTATCCGATTGTAATGAATTTTTTACAGAACCTTAATTCTATGAATTAATATATTCGTGGGAAATTTGAGCGTAATCAAAAAATTATTTCTCATGAAAATCTCTATTTTACGCTTTTTTCCGTTTTTTTTAAATTACGCTCATCCAACAACGCGCCTGAAAAAGCGTTTGCAAAGCTTCCTAGTTAATTTGATTAGGGTCAAGGGCCTACACTATTTTGTACATTTACTTCTAGGATGAAGATTGAAAACATACTCCTTAGGGCCCTAGAGACAGGCGTAGGTGTAGGCAATAGCTACAATTCTTTGTTCAAGCATCACAGTACCATCACATCACAGCCATGCAAGCCGGCTAGGGCCTTTAGGCCTAGATATATTATCTCAGTCACCAATCAGTAAATACACTGTAATGATTTTAATTTTAATTTGTAGATCAGGTCGGAACTCTTACTGTGTTTTTGAAAATCAAATGCACTTTTTTTCATTTTGCAAAATATTTGCTAGCGTCGACGCCTTTTCTTGTTGTTAAAAAATGTAATAACAACAAGGATAAATAATAATATATTTTAATAATATAAATAACTAGGCTATTTATTAAGTATTACTCATTTTAGGTTGTTTTTCATTGTTTTAATTGAAGAAAAACAGTGTTAAAAACTGGTGTAGTTCTCCATCTTCTTGTAGCTAAAATAAAAAATGATCTTGCATTATTTATTAGTTATTAGTTATTAGGCCTACAGTCTTAAGTCCTTGGCCCTGGTATGTAAATCCCAAGATACAATTCCGTACGTGTGTATTCCTATGGCTAGGCCTCTAAAATAATGTGGGTTGACTTTGATTTGTATGCAGAAAGAACTGCAATGGAAAATGAAGCTATTAATATGTTAAATTAAAGTGAAGAACAACTATAATAATATGTATATACTATAAGCTATAGTCATATACTTACAGTAAAGTGTGGATTCGGCAGACGGCGCGTGTTTGTTTACATCTCGTCTTGCAGCTTTGAACCATGCGTTAATTCTCCTATTTTGTTCGTTTGGCACATTAATGAATATTTTGTCTGGTGTTTTAAAAGTAGTGTTTGTACACAGTACCATGCACCATTTGTAACGCGGCATTTGACTGATTAATATACGTTTTATCCGGATAATCTGATGCGTGGGAAGAGCGCGCGACACAAATAGCTGCTGTCAGTGGCAGAACTGTCTGCTAGCCGCCTCGGCAAACCTCGCGATGACGTCACGCCCACCTGCAATGGCGCATGGCCGTTTTCCGGCGCGAAGCCCGGTTCAAATTTTTCCTCGCTCACAGTTAGCGCTAATAAAAGCAGAACGCAAAAAAAACTTTACAGGTCGGTATTTGAGGTTGTTAGTAAGGACATATTTAAATTTGGTAATGAAGGACAGTTCCCTATTGAATATATGTATTATTTGCAATCCTTGGCAATATAGCCTACTCAAAGAAAATGTATTTGAAATACAAAATACTACATTTGTCAATTATTTGTAAGCAAGCTTGATGCCAATCTTTTATGCATCTTATCTAATATCTATTAACTTGGTGACAATTATCAATGCTCTACATAGGCTTACCTTTAGTAATATGTACAATTGTACATATCTATATATTTTGTTTGTAAGCATAAATTGTAATTCCAAACAACATACTGTGTTGGACCAAAATAAATTACAGTTATATACCTTTTTTATGAATTTTAATTAATCATTTTTTTATGTCATTTTATTAATTTCATTGTAATATTAATTGTTTTCAAGGATGTTGGCAATTAATATATTTCCCTAGTTGCCCAACCCCAAAAAAATCCCAATTTTTAGATATAATCCTCGCGTCCATTATGGTTTCTCCATTTGTTTTCTGTTTAAAGATTAGTATTTTATGTTATAGGCCCTAGTGCTGTAGAATTCCAAATTGCCTACAAATTAATTTTTGTTTTTTACTTTCACATGCATTGTATCTTGGTGTCTAACTCTTAGCAAATCATTACTGCATCCATATCTTATTTCAAGGAAGTGATTTGCCAGTCATTGTTTTAGGTAATAATAACGTAGGGGCATACCTTCAGTCCCAGTTCATGAAAAATTTTGAGACTGCTCTATGGTAACACAAATAATATCTAATATTGATATTCTAAACAGACATTTTTACATTGAAACTTAAATCAGTTATGTTACCAAGTGCCGAGGCTTAGACTTAAAAACGAATTAAAATTAAAATAATATCAACTAGCTTTTCATTTAAACAAATAATTTTAAATATAAGTCCTGTAACCAGGCGCATCTCGCTCATAAGCACAATGTCGGTCGAAATATAATGCCCAGTTGTTCTCTTGATTGTGCTCAATGAATGTATGTTCTAATAGTATTTTATAAAGGCAAATTTCAAAATATTTTGAACAACTGTTTAAATAACATGAAAACCTTTATTACTGAATGCATTAGTTCTGTAATCAAAATAAAATTCTCTCATTTAAGTCTTATATAAGCCGTCCAAAATATGCATGTTTCTCATTTACGCGCACGGTATATTTCAAACTCGCGGGCGTAGTGCACACCGCTCGGCTAGAGCGCGCGCTTGATCGTGTCGCCCGCCTACACAATGGGAAAGGGGCGGAGTTTCCTGTATTAGCGATAGCGACTATTAGAGTATTTGGATGAGAGTCTTTGATTAAAGAAGGCCTTCTTTAATCAATGTGAGAGTGGACGAGAATTTCCAGCAGGTGAGCAACCTGTATGCTTAAGCGGCTGTCACACGATTGAGAAAATCGCGCGAGTTGGCTCGCGCGAGTTTATTACCATCCTTGTCACACGACAGTCAATGAAGGTAACAACAACGCCACCTATGGGTGTTCACTGGTCACGTGTTATGGTAGTGGGTTCTGATTGGCTCTCGCTACCTCGACTTGCTAGGAAGTTGAACAAGCTGGTCTTTTTTCGTAGCGAGCGCGAGCTCGCGCGAGCTGGCTCACCTTTCTGACGGGGAGGCGGTGAGTTCCATGTAAACAAGTGTGGGCCCTACTCCCAGAGAGTTACTCGCGCGAGCCAACTCGCGCGATTTTCTCAATCGTCTGACAGGCGCTTTAGACCAACCTTTTGTGACCCACGACCCACTACCCAAAGGGAAAAGGGATTGGAGTAACGAAACAATGGGGGGTGTGGGGGGATGCCCCCACCAACAGCGCCGCAGGCGTTTTTTTTTTTAATACGTGTTTTTGACGTGGTTTTTAGTGTTTAGAATATGTTACGACTTACGGGAGACACACATTAATGAATATAATTCCAAATGATTCCAAAACTTTATTACGTAAAAGTAGGCCTACCTGTTTTTAATGCGAAACTTGAGCCTGGTGTTTGCACAGAGGTTGTCCCATCTTGGTTGAAAGTCAACATAACGCCACACGCATATCGTCGTCCGCTTGGAGTCGATTTCTCGCTTTTGTTTTCAAAATTCGTCATTGTTGAAAAACCTTTTTCACACAAATACGATGTTGGGAATATCAGCAAAGTGGAGATAGCTTTTTCTGAAAATTTCAGCATAGTCACTCGACGAAGTTAAATTAGCCCAAAACAGTTCCAGAGATGATTCATGAAATACAGTTTTCAGCCTATTATCGCATGAAAGTTCAATGAGTTGATTTTCCAGACGAGTTTCTAAGTTTACAGTTAAAAACATCTACTGAAAATGGGTTTTCGATCCACTCATGCCCTTTTTCGTATGTCCTCGGGAAAATACGATTTAAACGCGTTTTGTAGCTGTTCCAAATGTGTGGATGACATCATCAATATCTTCGAATGTAATCGAAGTGTCTTCTTCCAAAAACTCACTCACGCTTGGGAACACGTCAGACTTTCCTGATGCCACCTTTGCTTTGAGAAGTCTGAGTTTTTTCTGAAAAGTCTCAATCTTTTTGCGTGGTCAAAAATTGAAAAGTTGTTCCCCCTGCATTGACAGATTTAACTCATTTAGTAAGTTAAATATGTCAGCTAAGTAGGCTAACTTCAGAATCCATTTTGATTCATGAAAGAACTCTGCATAAGGTGAGCGTTTATTATTCAACAATTGGAGCACCTCATGACGTAGTTCGAAAATTCGCTGAAGACACCTTCCCCTTGACAGCCAGCGCACCTCCGTGTGTAGTAGCAAAGCTTTATGCATAGAGCCCATTTCTGTACATAAGATGCCAAACAAACGCGAATTCAATGCATTGGCTTGATATAATTTACTATTTTCACAGCTTCGGCAAGGACTTCGTTAAGCTCACTCGACATTCGTTTTGAAGCTAGAGCTTCGCGGTGCAAGATGCAGTGAGTCAGGTAATATTCGGAACGATGTCTTTCAACAACTTTGCTAGTCCAACATGTTTTCCGGTCATGGCAGCTGCGCCATCCGTTGTTATTGCAACACAGTTTGAATATTTATACTGTTTGTAGTACAAAAGTTCATTAATACTCGAAAAATATCTCTTCTGGTGGTAGTACTTTCTCAATTAGTGCTGAATAAGATATCCTCGTGAATTTTATTATTGTAACAATACCGTACGTATGATAGCAAAATAGCTTCATTGGCAATGTCAGTGCTCTCATCAAGCTGTAAAGAGAACTTGACTGCTGTTAACCGAGAAACAAGTTGATTTTTTAAGTCGTCACTTATGGCTGATACACGCCGTGCAACTGTAGTATCAGAGAGCGGAACTACTTTTAACTGGTTGGCCACTTTTTCACTCACCATTTCAGTACAAATGTCAATAGCGGCTGGTAAAATAAGCTCTTCTCCGACCGTGTACGGTTTCAAACATTTTGCTATTCTATACGAAACCAAAAAAGATGCTTTTAGTGCTGATGTGACAGAGTGGAATAGTGTTTAATAACCTTTTTATGTTTATTTATCTCCACTTTTAACTGTTGAAAGTAATCTAAAGATTTTCTTTTAAACTGGGATGTTTTGTTTCAAAATGTCTCTTTAGTTTTGATGGTTTTAAGCTTTCATTGGCCAGTAATTCTCCACAAATAACACATGAGGCAAATCCAATCCATCTTTTTTAAAAGCACAAAAACCGAACTTCAGATAACTATCATCGTACTTTCGACCAGCACCTATTTTGGCCTCTTACATTCAGATAGGCCTACAACGAAGTTTGATTGAGTTCTGCAGCTGCAGTTGAAGTCGATGGAAACGCACTTCCACAACTGCATTCAATAAGGAAGTGTTTGTTGCGGTAGGTCTAGTTGGAGGTAGCAGCGGTGTCTTTCGAATCACAAACCTATCCATTTTTATAAAAACACAGTATGGCTATGAGTATTGTTCGCAAAACAACCTCACTACGCAAAATCATACGCTCTTACTCACGCAATCACGCCCGACAAACTTTGCAGAACTTGAGATATTGCGTGTACGCGCAAGGTGGACTCGCACTTGACTGCCGAAAATATCTGCAAGCATTTTTCACCACCCCTCCTACTCACCCTGGCCATAACGGGACTTTCCTTACCCCGTCCTGCCTTTGTGTGGTTCATTGACCTGTCCGGTTGTAAGAATTCGGGTGAATTTTCTATTTGGTGTCGGCTGGGACGACCAACCTGTCTGTTCAGCTGTGCAGTAGGCCTACACTCTTCAAAAGATTGTCTATTTTCTTTGGTCGCTCAAACATCTGCAAACTCGGAAAAAATAATTTAAGGTTGTTTGTGGTACGCGGGCGGGTAATACCGTTTGGGGCTTTTGCTAAACCTATGAATATTTCACAGAACCAGATTCGGCGACCCAATTTAAAATGCCCGCGACCCACTAGGGGTCGCGACCCACCGGTTGAAGACCACTGCCCTATATGGTCTAAAGCTGCCTTCTACACGTCGGCGAGCGCGAGTGCTCGGTGCCGAGGCGGGCGCTCGATGAACTATTTACCCCCTCTCCAGAAATAGTCATAATAGAATGAGAGTTGCAACGATTGATATACTATTTTCAGCTTTACACTGTATGGTAAATTATGTTTTCGATTTTTGAGACGCAAACTATATTAATAAATAATTCAAACACGCTTGATATCGTTAACTTCCGGTCGAGCGCCGGCCCAAAAGTTGAAACGAACCAACTTCAGCGCTCCTCGGCGCTACGAAGCGCCGCTCTATCGTGATTGGTCGAAACAGCCGTTCCGGCAGCGAGCGCTCGCGCGACGTCCAGGTAGTGAATGCAGCTTCAAGCTGCATTCACTTGAATGCAGCAAAACAGGAAACCACGTTCTATTTTTAAATGTTGCCATTCTTATATTTTAAGTAATTGCAATTGGATGAGCGTAGCGAGCGAAGCAAAGATTCATTTCACTACTCTGGAGAAAAACATCCGGAATGTTTTTTCTTTCTTTTTTTTTCTTTTCTTCTTTGCGATGAAATTTTGTGGAGACCTTTGAAATCTCTGAACTAAGAAATGCCACCGTATGACAAACCATCGAAAAAGTTTTTCTCATGAAAATTGCAATTTTACGATTTTTTTCGATTTTCTTGTTTTTTCTGTTTGTATTTTTGTGGGTTTGTTAACAAGATTCCAGCTAAACCGATACTCCAATTTCGATGAAATTTTCTGGAGGCCTTCAAAATCTTTGGACTTAGAACTGCCACGTTTTTGAGCGCAATCAAAATATTATTTCTCATGAAAATCGCAATTTTACGATTTTTTTTCGTTTTTCTTATTTTTTTCCTGGTTGTATTTTTGTGTGTTTGTTAACACGATTCCGGCTAAACCAACACTCCAATTGCGATGAAATTTTCTGCGGGCCTTCGAAATCTTTGAACTTAGAACTGCCACGTTTTTGAGCGCAATCGAAAAATTATTTTTCATTAAAATTGCAATTTTAGGATTTTTTCGATTTAAAAAAAAAATCTTCGACTTATAACACCTACATTCTTTATCCGATTGTAATAATTTTTTACAGAACCTTAATTTTATAAATTAATATATTGTTGTGAAATTTGAGCGCGATCCCGATCAAAGATAATTTTTCATCAAAATCGCAATTTTACTCTTTTTTCGTTTAAAAAAACATACGCTCATCCAACAACGCGCCTGAAAAAGCGATTGCGAAGCTTCCTAGTTTATTAAAAAGTTGGTTTGTATAAAGAGACTACCCACTCTGTCACTATCCTGGCTTGCAGTGGTGGACTTCATTTGGAAAGCAGATGCCATCGACTCGGTAAAAATTGACAACCAGAGAGCGGTATTTTACCGTCCATGCTAGTTGGACATGATTCCACTCGCGAGAGAGTGCTGAATCTCTACAAGGCTAATGAGAACAACTTTAGTATTTAAAATGTTCTATGATGGCGAAGTCACCATTCACACAAACCTAATGAAAGAATTGATGGATTAAAGTTTGTAAGTGATTAAAATCTTCTACCTTTGGAATGGCGCATTATGGCCTTACAGTTGATGCGCCCTTATACCAACTTAACTTAAAACCATATTATTTATAAATTATCAAACTTAAAATGTAAGGGGTTTCCCGGGAACCAACACATGTCTCGCCACTCATCTGTGACAGACCCCCCTTATCACCTCTATCTCTTCAATTTTATTTATTTGTTATATTAATTAGAACACAAAAAATTATTCATTTTTAATTAAGATCCTTGTGGTTTGGTTTTTGAAATTGACGACATATCAATGAGTATGAATGAAATCAGCTGAGGCAAAGACCGGACGTCCTGTACCCATGGGTGGGAAAGGGAGGCCTCGCCAAAGGGGCTAGAAGGTTCTGAAAAACCCCAGGAACTGGGGCAACGTACCGAGGGGGCAGAAGAGCGATTTTGAGTGTGGGAGGGTGGACGTGCCCCGACCCGGGGAACGTCGCCCCATGAAGGTCCCCAGGAAGGGCAAATGGCAAGGGGCAAAATAACCCGAAGGACAGGGGTCCACCCGAGCCACCGACACCTACCCCTCCCCAATCGGGCACAGTAACAAAGTCCCCCAGTGTGCCGTGATAAAGGGAGTGGGCAAAGCGTCGAGGTTTGGGTACGCGAACCCCTCCACAGGGAGAAGCCGGCAGAAAGTTTTGGAACCCCGAATCAAGCATTGGGTTTAAATGCAGCGATTTGTGCGCGTCTAAAAAGGGTTAAAGGGCGGTCGAAGCCACCTTTTGGCCCAACGAAACAGTATTTCCGGCATCGGAATGGGTAGGACATAAGTTCGGCCTAATTATTATAATAAAACAATTATTTCAAGTTTTTTTCGGTGAGTGTAAGAAACCATCTGTGGTGACGCCACCAACACTACTCGACGACAACAGAACGAAATGGTACCCTTTCAATTAACCAAATTTTAAAATACCCAAACCCCACACCCAAAGAACCTAGTATATCTCAAATTTTCCCCCATGTCATTTTCCCACTATCGCCCCGATATCAGGGGTCAAGCCCTCCACTACGAGCGAGCGTGGGTAACAAGTAACCACGTCCCCGAGAAAAGTACCTTGGGGTCTTTGACAAGCCAGAAGAGGGCAATTTTTAGTCGCCAGACGTACCGCAGACCCAGGTGCGGGTCAGGTGTCCCACGAAGAGGTCACGACCCCACGGGAAATGGCGTACCCAACTAGGGACGCTAAATCTGCGGCGTCTCAGCGCGTCATATGCGGTCATCGCATCGGTCAAACACCGGGGGAGAGTGCTGAGTAGAAAAACCCACTTATTATTAAAATTTTAAAAAAAGGACCCAGTATTTTTTCAAAAGCTATCATATGTCTCTGGGGTTATTGTTTTAATTTGGTCGACGTAAATTCAATCATTTTTACTTGCTTTTTGAAAAATGTTGTATTATGTGTACCAACAATTATATGCTAAATTCCCAAAGGAGTTTGGTCCAGTTTGGGGGAACCAATTTTCCCCATTTTCCCCTTTTATTCCCTCGTTTTCATGCTTATCTGCCTTCAGCCAATCACTTAATATTAAGCTCCCCCCTACTTTAGTAATCCTAAGCTAGTGAGTGTACGACACTCACCAGACGAGACGGGGGGACCGCCTTGCGCGCACGCACCCCAGTGAGGAAAGGCGTCCCGGTGAGTCAGCCGGGGATAGGGCAAATACCCTGGCTCATGTGTATGTGTTTGCTCCATTTGGTTTTCCCCGATGCCCGGGGTTTTTCTTATACATAAGGTTTTTCAATTTAGTTTCGGCCGGAGCTAGCAAAGCGCGCCCTTGGGCCTTTTGTTTAAATACGACAAATCATCATAATTAGCTAAGTAGAACTTCCCAGTAGTCGTCAGGCCAAAGGGTTTAAAAAATGACGAACCACCGGGGGCTTTACCCAGAGTAGGGGGGGAAGAGTTACAACTGTCACCGAACTTTGGGGCCCGATTAGGAAACCACGACGATACCCGAGATTGTTTCAAAGAAAAAGTAGGGCGTAGAGAAAACGATTTTGTCACCGGACATGGCGGCTCCATGGAGAATGAGCGAGCGGAATACGAAAAAGCTAGGGGGGAGGGACGAACGAGCGTCCCCCGAGTACGAAAGGATGTGGGGGTTTTTTGTGGGAAAGAGATGGTCTATTCGCGAATGTGAAGACGGGGAGAACCCCGGGGAATTTTGTGGATTTACTCAAAATACTTTTCCCCCGCGCATCGGCGGTACCCGCGCATGGGGGATTTTGCCACGCGTGCGTGGGGGGGGAAAGTAAGGGATTGGGTGAGGGAGTTGGGGAATTGGGGAGCTACCAGGAATTCAAGGAAGTTTGTTGAAAAGTATGGGGCGCGCTGGAGAAAAGGGGAAGCTACCCAGCACCCCCACTAGGCAAGTTTGTGCCTGGGTCAGATGTACGCTCAAGTTCATTAGCCGGTAATCCGTTTGAATTCCTGCTGACGAATCCCGGCCCCAATAACACTAACCCTATCTAAGGGGGCATTTCGACAATCCCAGGGCGGGGGGAGTTTTGTCCGCGGATAAACCGGAGGACTTGGTAAAATTTACTCCCCCAAATCGAGAGCGGGGGGGGAAAACTGGGAAAAACCTGCTAAGTCCCCCAAGGTAGGGGAACGCCACGCGACAACAAAGGGAAAATCAGTCATTAGCAAATCCCCGATCCCGTCACCGAAACAACAACAATACCAACACCGCGCAATGATTATCGAGGAGTTTGTTGGGGGGGAAGCCATGGGGGGGGGCACACAGCGCACGGTAGAGCGAGTGACGGCCCGAAAAATACACGGAGGCTACGAGCCGGGCCCGAGTCACGTAGCGAGCCGGGTTCCGAAACGACGCGCACCAACCTATGTCTTTTACTTGGAATGAAGCAGAATATGGTAGGTAGATCAAATCGATAAAGAAAATCAGGAGAAGATTGGGGAAAAGAAAAACTCAGGTAGGCCGAAATCAGGCGAGGATCGAGAAGAAAACCGAATTTGTTGAAATTCAGGCGAGGATCGAGTAGAAAACCGAATTCAGTTAGAAAATTTAGTCGAGGATCGATGAAAAAAAACCGAATTCAGTTAGAAGTTAGGGAGGATCGATGAAGAAAAACCCAATTTTTGTTAGGAATTCAGGCGAGGATCGATGAAGAGAAAACAGGATTCAGTTTGAGGATCAGGCGAGGGCAAAAAAGAGAAGGATTTAGTTAGAGGACAGGGGAGGAAAAGGGAAAAGAAAAAGGATTCAGTTAGGGATCAGGCGAGGATCAAGGAAGAGAAAAGGATTCAGTTTAAAAACAGGGGGGGATCGATGAAAGAAAACAGGATTTGTTAAGGATCAGGAGAGGATCAAGGGAAAAGAACAGGATTTTAGTTAGAAAATCAGGCGAGAATTTAAGAGTACAAGTGTAAAATAGCGAAATGATCACCATAAGAAGGGGGAAAAGGAAGATGATGAAGAATTTGTTGATGTGTGAAAGTTAGAGATTGCCTTGATAAAAGAAGAAACCCAAGGAGCGGTGATAAAAACGTATGCGCGATAGTTTAGACTAAGAGTTCGCGTTAACACGGAAAAAATAACGAATTTTCTCAGGGGAATAATGATTCAAGAAATGAGAAAATGGTATGGTGGATGGAGAGAATTAACCACGAGATATGGAGAGGCTAAATGTTTTACTGCCTCTGTATTGTTACCTGTATACTATTTTTCTGAGAAGACTAGAGAAGTCGAAATGGTGTGGTATGGGTTTAAGAGCAGGAGGTGGAAGAATGGGGGTTAAAACCGATGAAATCGAAAGTGCCAAAGTGGGTGGTCGAGAGACCAGACGAGATTTGAAAAAGGGGTGTTTTGGTCAAGTCAAGATGAAATGTTTTAGCCCGAAACACGACGCCCGTCAAGAAACGCATGAAGGAATCGGGGGGGAGAAACCCCCATGTACGAGGGGGACAACTCCCCCCTGTTTGCCAGAGATGCGGGGGCAGAACCCCGGGTCTTTGGAACAACGCCAAAGAGCTCACCAAAGATCGCGGTAGTTGTTTTTATGGTGTTTTTATTGTGTATTTTTGTGTTCGATCTCGAGAGATTTTTTAAAATGTAAGAAGTTTTTATTCAGATTGTAAGTTTACCAGAACCGAGGCTGAGCGAGAGCAGCCCCGGGCAGCGTACTAGAGTGGACGATCGCGCCAACCCCTACGGGCAGGAGAGAGAGAGGGGAAAGGCGGCGGAGAAGGAGAGCCCCCATGCCATGTCTGCTATAGTTTGATTTTTTCGTGAGAGCTGGCGGGTTTTGGCCCGTAGGGGGTTTTTAAATGCTAAAATTCATCTATTTAGAGTTTAAAGTGGACGTGACGAAAAAACCCTCTCTACAGGGGGGTTTTGAAGAATATTCAGAAATTTTAAAAAAAAAACAATAATAGGTTTAATTTTGAAACCTGATATTTTAAAAAAAGGACGCTCAAGTTCCCGAAGAGGTATATTTGTGCATCCTTTTTCACATCCTTTTTCGAATCGCATTCCCTTATTTGATAGAAATCTCATTTTCGTCTCAAAAACAATATGTTTTGAAAACATAAACAGAAACCCGCAACTAATGGGAAGCCCCGGAAAGAGGGAGGAGAAACGGGCGGACAGAAAGAAAAAAGGGGCTACATACCTTTTGAAAAACCCGTGTTTAGACCCTTGTGCATCATTTAAAAACAATACCATCTCACCCGTAGGTAAGATTTTAGGATGGCCAAAAACGAAAAATAACTTTCCTTTAAAAAAACGGGGTTTTACCGAAAATCGACATTTATTTTGGTTATCCTGTAGCGCTCACTTAATGTTTTTAAATTGTAGTTTGACAGATACACAAGAGGATTTGAATCAAAGACTTTGCCGATAGTCTCAAGAAATAAATCAAACTATAACGGACGACAAGCGAGGGTAATGCCCAGGCGATTCGGCCCCGCACAGCTACTTTTCCTGCAAGAGATTGAGATGGATTTCCGACCATACGGTACAGTCACCAAGGCAAGTCATTTACGAAGTGTTTTCCGGAAAAGCAACCACCAAACTGGGCAACAGGTGTTGCCCGACGGAAATTCACCCCCTACCGCGGAACGAGGGGAACTTGGTCACTGCAAAGGTTTTTTAGTCTGTCGCCGGGCAGTAGGACGCGACAGGACTTTTTGGTAGATCTAGTAAATCGGACACCTTGACGGGACCCGCCTGTTTGTGAGATCTCGTGGATCGGCATGGACATGCCACGCCTGACGAGGTCCCCCCTGGTAGGTGTGCAGCCCGTTTTTTGACGGATGGGAAAAGGGCCGCCTGTGTAGCCGCAATTTTTTGTGATGTTTTGGGTTTTTGGGGGAGAGAGAAAAGAGATAGAGTGAGTTTGTTTGAGGGACTACCACCCGCCCACAGTTTCAAGTTAGAGTAAAGTTTTTAGTAAAGTTTTGAGTTCCCGTGCGAGTTTGAGTATTGGAGGAAGTTGTACGTCCCCCCGGGCGAGATACTCAAGTTTTGTGTGTTTTTGTTTTTAAAGCGCGTTGGTTTAATCGAGCGTGAGTGTTTGGCACCCACCGGGTTGACAGGAGCAGGCCCAGTAGCTTTGTTAAGGTTTTTTTTGTTGGGTGATTTGAGTGAACCGAGACTCTTTCTGCGTCAAGTGCAGCGATGAAAGAAATAAGAGAGAGATAGTACGCTTCCTGAGGTGTTGTATGCTCCCGCTTCCCGGAAGCGCTCTCTAACTTGACTAGATACTAGTGTTGCTAACTGACTAGTGTAGTAGTTTGATGTCGACCGTATGTCCGGTTCTGAATAAAACTGACGTAATGACAGACTAGTTGGCTAAACAGTGTACAGTGATTAATTAGTATGTAATCCAGGTAGAACACCTCGTCCTGGGATACTACATTGGCGACGGAGGGTAAATTAATACATTCGACATCTGAAAAGAAGGTAGGAAGGTAGTTATATTAACAGTTTGCATAGGCCTAGACCACCCGGAATTGTTCAATCATGTCCGGTGAAACGGCGTGCAGCCTTTCGACTGCTCAGGTGACCAGACAACAGTGGGACAACGCTGGACGCGTTGGCTTAGGGGATTTGAATATTATGCAGAAAGTGCTAATATTACAAACCCTCAAAGAAAGAAGGCAACGTTGTTGCATAAAGCAGGTCTGGATGTACAGGACGTGTATCACAGTCTGCCAGCGGCAGGGGCAGATGGAGGTTCCAATGTTTATTTGGATGCTGTCGCAGCGTTGACTGTGAAGTTCACACCTAGGAGTAATATCCCTACTGGAAAAAAAATATAGAAAATATTGGGCTCTATAGGTATATGTATTTATAGGTATGTATATGATTCTATATGTGTTTTCCCTATAGGTCTTTAAATATACCTATAGGAATCTATAGGGTGTTCTATAGGTTTTTTAAATATACCTATAGGAATCTATAGGGTGTTGCTATAGGTTTCATATAGTGTATTGTCACTTTCATATAGAATCCTATACCTTGTATGAACATATATTATTCTATAGGTTACAACGAAAAAGTGAAAGCCATATGTATGTATAGATTCTGGAAAGGTTATATATTGAGAAAGCTATAGGTAACAATAGGTATCTATGCACATATACATGTATAAGTGTTTATAGGACCCTATAGTTATCGATAGGGTTGTACTCGTTTGTAAGTAGTATAGAAGGCGATCTGGACGGCTAGAAATAGATTTGACCTCAATCACCGGTGGCGATAACCTGGGGCCCTGGGTACACTCTGGACGGCTGACCACCACCCAACAGTGTGAGGCCTTTAACCCCTCCCCCTCCCCCCTCAAACACCACCACCACCACCAAACAGTGTAACGTCATAATTTATTTATTAATTTATTATTAAAAATATTGGATGTGCCAAGTCATTGAATTATGATGATGATGATGACGTCATGCAAACCTGATGAGACTTGCAAATGTCCCATTACCAGCTTGATTGACGTCACCATACATATTTTATATTGAGACCAGCACAAACATGTATGATAATGTGATTGTGAAGGATATGGGACATGGAAATCCTAGGGTAAATAAATTTAATAGTCAATGCTTAAATCAGTTTTTTCAAAAATACTAGAATGCTCTAGTAATTTATTACAGCAACAATCAAAACACATATGAATACAATATGGATGAATAGTTTGAATCAGATGATAAAGGATCCTCACTTATACGTTCAATCTCTGAACATATAAATGAAGTACCAAGCTCGTACACAATCTTTTCCTGATTTTCACTTATAAACTTTTCTTCATGTCGAATACATTCAACATAGTTCTTTACAAAATCATGTAGTTCTTCTGTCTCTTCTCTATGTATAGACAGTTTACTATAATATTTATTTCTAATTCGTAACAGGAAAGTTAAATACCAGTCTTTCATCTCTGGATAGTACCTTTCAAAGTTACGTAAAATATGAGTAAAAACTTGTGAATATTTCCCAAATTAAGACAGTCATTCACCAAGGTACACACTTCATTGTAGATTTAAGTCCCCAAAGCCCG
>JAMZAV010008769.1:0-26307 GCA_024449915.1 Sweltsa coloradensis | reverse complement strand
GAGGCGGGGAAACCCTATTGGTCAGTGAAATTGAAGTCTTTGCTTTGCTCATCCAATAATATAGGGTAATGTTTGAAAATAATTCTCCAAGGAGTATTTGCAGAGAGAATTTAGAATGCCTAGTCCAGTAATCACTCAATGCAGTAAACTTACCGAGGTGTTGTAATCCTGCAGCTGATCCAAGACATGAAGACATTGACAAGTCCCAGGTTAACAGCGCCGAGAGTGACGATGACACCACACTGCGTGAACTAACACCTAGGCCACGTGGAGAGAAATACAAGCACAGAACAAAGCACTTGTCTTCGGGTTGATTTCAATTAAGTCTGTGTGAATGTCCTTCGTTCGATTCTTGAAAGCAAACTTGAGCACCATTTAAATTAAAACGTTGAAACGTGACTCGGCAAAAGTTTACGAATAGGTACGCAAAATTAGGCAAAATGAAGATCTGAACATATAGGCCTCAGCATTATGATTTGACACTAGACGTGAAAACTTTGCTCATTTGTCGCACACGGTATGTATCTTGAAAGTTTGTGGATTTGTTGTAGGCCAACCGTACCTGAAACAAAAAGAAACAAGCATTAGGGCCAAGTCCTAGGTACACGCAGTAGGCCTCTTAAAAAAAAATACATTTAGGTAGGTGTTAGGTTGCCCTGTCACAATTGAGCAACTCTCTCCAAACAAGTGGACATTTTGTTTTTCAAAAAGATGTTGACCGGCTGGTGTCTTAGAACCTTCGAGATTCAAGACATCATCTCTGTCATTTGCTAGCACCAGTGCCCATCTCAGTGGACGATACTGCCGAGCTGCCAAAATATGGAACGACAGTCTAACTGAAGCCAATTCCCTTGTAGCGTTCAGAAGAGCTAATTTACTTCCGCCCACTACATTGGTAATGTACAGAGGTAGGTATTTACGATAAAAACAAACGAACGAAGAACTAACGAACGACGTGAGAAACTAGGGCGCTTCAACCGGTTAGGTCATATTGCGCCGCCTGTGAATGAAAGTAAATGAGAAGAGTTAATGCAGGTATGTTTGATGATTAGATTGTTTTCTAAGTGTATAAATAACAAAATAAATTGATGATGAAGAAAGTAATAGCAAAATAAAAGTTATGTATGTAAATGAAAATAAAGAAAAGAAAGAAATGTGTAAGATGTGAATTAAATTTTGTTAAATAGATTACTATGGATGAGAAATTTAGAAAGTTTGTCGCCGTTATCATATGATAGAAGTTCTTCATATGATTGGGAGAGATCAAATTGCGTGCGCAAGGCATCATATTTGGCACATTCTGCTAGCATATGATGCACGGTTAAAAGTACATCACATGTGTCACATATGGGAATAACCTTTTCTCTTGTTAAGAAAAACAAATTTTCACCGACAATTTCACCGCTTTTGGGCAGAACAAAACCAAAGATGCAAATAAGTTCCACCACTAACCTAATACCTGCCTCTGAATTCTCATAACTACATTTTATTGTAGGTAGTCTGCAATTCTTTTACAAGGTCCCACACCCAAAATTTTCAAAAAAATCAGAGGGGAGAAAGTCATCCACTTATAGGATTTAGCCCATTCAGCATTTGGCGCTCCCGATTTACGATGTTTACTTGTTGAAGCACTATTTGAAGCCTCCCTGTCCCCACTGATAACTGCTTGAGAAGAAGAGCTAGGCCTAGGTGTATCGGACTTAGCTTCAGAAGGAAGCTTTTTGAAATAGCTTTCAATGTTATTTGGCCTACGATTTGCACTCATTTCACAGATTATTACGGCACAGTAAACATTTAAAAAAGAACACTATTTACGTCGCGGCGAATATTGAATATTCCCACAGTAGTACTATCAAACCCATGAACTCGTCGCGAGAATCCAGTATGCGCCTGCAGTAGGCCTACGGGGCGGAGCGCATGCGCTCTGCAGTGTGACAGCAGACGCCGTGGAGTGAACACAGGCAGCGACGCGTACATCTCGGGACACTTCATTCCCATTCAGTCTGCTTCTTACGCTCATGCTCTAGAGCCTACACCCTCCCCCCACCCCCTTTCCGCACAAGGCCAACATAACTACACGACACTCGGCGGACCAGATGCAATCCCAATCGAAAATATTACTTATTACAAAAAAAAACACAGCTGTGTGAATTGACGACTTTTAACTGGTTATTTTATATGTGTGGTGGAGTAAATCTTTTCAAAAGGCAGGGAATTATCGCAGGGCGGGCCGCCCGGCGGTCCGGGCCTGGGGAGAACACTGTAGGCCTACTAATTTTGGCTGCCTTAAAATAAATTAAATTGAAAACTCTAAAAGGCCGACAGGACAAACTTCTTCTAGGCTAGGCCTACAGTTTCAATCTGCATGTCACTAATAGTAGGCCTAATAGGCTACAGCACAGCAATAGGCCTATAGTTTTTCTGACTTTTGGCCAGTTTTAGCCGCTGGCCTGGACAAAACTAATAAAAACCAGCTTTTTGCCAACTCGGCGCCTATTACGTACAAAAATCAATTTAAAAGTGTTCTTCCTACCCTTGAGATACATTTTCTTCCATCCGCGCTCTTGCTGTGTCTTACGTCCGTCCCTCGACGGCTCGCACAGCCGCCGCCGAGTGCGAGAGAGAGAGAGAGAGAGAGAGAGAGAGAGAGCAATATCATGGGCGATAAAAAGGTGCGCGTTCAATTCAACTAACTCAGCTGACCGGCTAGAAGCCTACATGATTGTGGAATAAGAAATTGCGATGTAGGCTTATACAGTGCATTATAATCTGTAATCACGACGTATGGGACTTAGGGCCTATTAGCTACTGGACAAGTGGACTTATCTTTTTCCCAGGCTTATCTTGCGACAAGAGCTAAGCGCGGGCGATAGTGAGAGATTTTCTTGCCCGAGCACTTTTTTTACATGCCGTGGCATTTCGGGCATGGTATTTTTTTAGCCCTGGAGTGTATCCTTTTGTTCCTTCTGAGTAGGCCTACTCAAAACCGGGTTTTTCCACGCAAGCAACGTCTTACAGGAGCCCCCCCCCCCACGCATGGCTGACCGGCACAACGAGAGCGCGCTACGTAGGCTAGTGTAAACAGATGCTACCCGGCTCATCTGTTGCCTTTGTGAAGGTCGCGCTTCTCGGAAATCTTAGTTCTGTGAAGTTTGTTTTCAGCTTTTGTTGTGATTGTTGTTCATTCATTTACGAGATATTATCAGTAGGCCTAACTATTCAATGCTCCGATATTTATTACGTGACGAGATGAATAATATTCGTTATTACTTTGGAAGACGACGGAGAGAACTGATAAGATTGTATTATAATTTATCTCAGCACTACAGAATGAAGTAAAGCGATACTGAGTTGGCGCGGGCTGGGGAGGAATGCATCTCGATATGCTTGTGTTGACCTTGAATGGCGTACTATAATGACGGTTGTGACTAGGCGAGGTTGAGCAAGTGGTACAGGCGCGGCGAGTGAAGCCGTCCAGCAATACACGCACGCAATGCGAGTTGCCTACACTGCAGCAGGACGGGCAGGGGCGATGCATTGCGCTTCGGACTTCGCAAAGCTCTTACGCTTATCTCGCAGTGGCCTAATTCTTCACGGAATAAAGCGACTACGATTAATGTCTTCACTGGAAAGTGGAAATATTTCATAAAGTTCTGCAGAGCGAGCGATTAATTAAAAAATTCGGAAGGGCAAGCTATTCGGAAAGACTGAATCGATTATTGATCGTTTCGGGGAAATAAATAAAATAAATAATAAATTTTATTTAGAGTCTACCCACTCAGTTATGTAACTGATTTTCAGTGGGGGACTTTTTTTTAATCGTATTGATCGATAGGCCTACCTACCTATATTGATTATCAAACGGCAACCCTACAATATAGGCATCTGAAGTCCTTACACAATTGTCCTACATACATTGTTGGCCTATAGGCCTAGTTGTTCCGAAGCAAGTACGTCACCGGCGGGTGGATTGCAGCCAATCAGCGGTCCCCAATTTAAAATACTGAACGCTCATTGGCACGACAAAACCACACGCATCGGCCTACTTGCTTTGGAACAACTATAGGTAAATGAACGGATTAGGCCTAGGCCTACTTACATTTTAAATAGGTACATAGGCCCCTTGTCTTTTGATGTGGCACTGCCCAACTCTGCATTGGGTCGGCATTGAAGATAGGCTAGGCCTCTGGCCTCCCCATATTTTTCTCTCTTGCCATGCTTCCCTATAGGCCTAACAAAAAGAAAATACAGTGATTAGGGCCTATCATATATCCTATATAGATTTGATGTAGGCCTACACCTTAATTAATAACATTCCAACTCCGTTCAACATTCCAAGCTACAGCGCCGGATTAAGGGGTGTGCGACCTGTGCCGTCGCACAGGGCGCCAAGTTTCAGGAGCGCCAGAAGTGAGCCCAGCCCAGTGGGCGCCAAAACAAAGATGATTAAAACGACTATGGGGGCTAATCAATGTTAACCATGTTTCAGAAATATGTTTTAATTTAATTGTAAGTTTCTCTCACTAGGGCGCTTCGCGTAACGGTTATTTCAGTCTCGTTAATCAATGGATAAACTTTTTGGTTGACTTCTTCCATCCTTTGTTAAGCATTTCTGAATGAGATCATTTATTTGTTTGAATTGTCATGTTTTATTCTGAATTGCAACTGTCACTCTTAAATTGTATTAAGTATTTGTAAAAACCATTAGATCTGAATAAACCCCATTTAGGCCTATACATAGAGACACTAATTTATGGTAAATAAAACCACCACAAAGCGATACAAATATTATTAAAAAGCGGTGCAAAAAGTCGGTGTTTAAATCAAAACTCGACAAAAAGTGGTAAATAATAAAGGTGATTAAATTTGTTAATTTGCATGTGACTGTGTGTCATTCATGCATATTGTAATTTAATAATTTATATATAACAAGAATGTGATGGAAGACACTAATCTGGACTTAGGCCAAGGCTAGGCCAATGCCAAAATAGCTAGGGCCTAAGCCTAAAAGAACTGCTTAACTTGGCCTAGGCTACTGTTCCCATTTAAAAAATCTAGACTAGAGCCTGATTTCGTGGTATATAGGCCTAGGAAATGAATTACTACATAGGCCCCTACCAACAGATGTCATACAAAAATCAAGTGTAGGCCTACATAGGGCCTAGGCTAGGGGCTTGAGATGTGTAGGTTGGGGTCAAGGCCAAGGTTCTATAAATTAAATTTCTTCTGTGCATTTTTTTGCAGACAAAACTCGACTAGACCTAGATACAACCGTAGAATCATAAAGGTCCAATGCTGTGCTGTTTCCTGAAGATGGTAGGCCCCAAACCTGCTCCATACTAGCTAGGCCTAGACCTAGCCGGGCCGGTACTTTTTCGGTTGGTGTGCTCCCCTATTAATACACTGTTTTTTTGCAATCTAAAGTACCTTCTAAACCTTTAACGTCGCTATTTTAGGCGAAAGTACTTTTCTGTTGAAAGTCTTTTATAATTAAAATAGCGACGTTAAAGGTTTTGTAGGTGCTTTAGATTGCAAAAAAACAGTGTATTAATAGGGGAGCACACCAACCGAAAAAGTACCGCCGGGCCTAGGCCTAGGTGAGGGCCTAGGTGAGGCCCTAGGCCTAGGGTCCAGTTGCACTTGAATTGCTTAGGGCTATATTTTGGGCACTTATTCTCAAAATTTTGACAAATCAACGATTTTCTTACGGTTAACTTAACGTTAAACAGCTTTAACTCAGTGCCTCAGACATCGCGAATTTGAGGTTAGGTCCCTAGGCCGGTAGGCCCAGGCAGCCTGTCAACTCTTTTGTTGTGCTGGAAACACATCTTATGCAAGAAACAATGTGCAGGTCTATTGAAATCAAACAAATAACATGTCTTACCTTTATTTACACGCGCGCGAGATAAAACAGAGATTATTTTCGGCATTCCATTTCATCGGCAGTTCGCGATCACAAGATGACAGCTGCAATTTAGGCCACCCAGCACGGGAAGCGCTATCTGTACATGGGTCGACGTACGCCAGGGTCCACTAGATACTTATGCTAAGCTGCTGTAAGCTGGGTCTTCTCACCTGATGTAAACTTAGAGCATGGATAGTGGTAGAGGAAGCAAGCCAACGCTAGCGACCGCCGCGAGACGGACCAACATCGAAACGCGGCAAACCACGTGACTGAGGTCAAGGCGGCGCGGTAATTCAATGAGTCTGCATAGGAACGGTGCACATTGGCTTTATGTAACGCAAATACTTAAAACATTTCGATGCATGCATACATTTACACTGTCTACAAGTGTGTATCAGTACATACAATAATAAATTCCTAAATAATAAATAAAATAAGACTCAGATAGCCTTTCAAAGTGAGATAAACAGTTGGATAAACCTTTCAAATTAGCTTTTCCCCCACTGAAAATCAGTTTTGTGACTGAGTGGGTAGATCCTAAAGTCTAATTACGAATGTATTTATTTATTTACTTATTAATTAAGTGTTAAAAAATAGGCTTATACACTTTCTTGCTTTCTTCTTCTATTTCTTTTCCTCTATAACCATTTATGAAGTACCTATATGAACACATTTATTATTATAATCACATTCCCAGTATCATCAGGTAACACTTATTGTTAACGTTGATGATTGGCACTATTGGGTACTCAATGCTGAGTGGAATTTACTTCTGCTTTAATAACTTTATTGATTTAGTAAAATATTACTATTAGAAAATATTCCTTGACAACTCCTATAATATGAAGGCAAATAAAATACAAATACAAACCAAAACAGCTAGCTTATATTACTATTTTAAATATTTACTTAAAGGGGCTATTACCTCAAAATTAAAAAATTATATTCGTAACTGTGATTTTACACGAATATTTCAATTTTCTTGAAACAGAAATTTAGGAAAATTATTGTCTTGTAAATTTTCTTAAATTGGCTTGAACCTGCTTCTTTTTTCATATAGATACTAGAGCAGCTTCATACCAATTTACAATGCCCCTTTATAAACATCGTGTCTTGAAATTGTGCACAAATATACTCTCAAACACACAAAAATATTCATTCTAAAATCACACCCCTTCTTGGTATAAAAAGCATATTTTGACCGAACCACTTGCCCAAATTATAAAACAAAATACTATAGAGAATTTACAGAAAAGGTGTACAGTATGTCAATAATGGCCAACATTTTTTTGGATCAAAATACTCCAAGGTCACGTGCAGTGAGATCGTCCCATGATATTTCTATTGGGAGATATTTGCCGATGGGACCTAGCTCGAAAAATACAAAGTTTGACATTTTTTTTCGGGTCATGGTGAACCCAATAATTTTTCTATTAATTGCTAAATTCATTGCTAGTTAGCACGAATCAAATATATTTTTTGAGTTTAGCGGGTTAATACCCCTTTAACTGTAGTTCATTGTTGTGTCTGCATCTATGTAATTAGATTTATTTAGTTGTCCTCCTTTGTAAATCAGTTTTTTTTAATTGAATAGGGTAGAAGTTAAATAAATAAAATTATAATTTAAAAAATTAGCACTTGTAGATTTGTGTATTTTATAGGCAATGTCGTCAGTGTAAGCTATGGTTATTAATTAGGCCTAGTTATAAAAAAAACAGTTAAAATCAAGAATATTGGGTTCAGCTTGTCATGCATATGACCCCGGGAAAAATAATTGGCAAATAAATAGTTAATTTAATTAATTAATTAATTTTAATTTATAATAATTTCGAGCTAGGTCCCATTGGCAAAAATCTCCCATAAGAAAATTAATAACAATAATAATAACAACAACAACAACAACAACAATAATAATAATAATAATAATAATAATAATAATAATAATAATAATAATATTGTGACGATTTTGATGCCCGTGACCTTGGAGGATTTTGATAACAAATTATTGGTCATTATTGACATACTCGAATATTTTAATGTTTATAATAATATTATATGACGTAAGAGCCTACATATATTTTTTTAAACAACTAACTCAAGATGATATTATGAATCTAATAACGCCTTCACAATTCTAAAAAAGGACTTGTCTGAAAACGAAGAAGGTATAATTCTTAAAACACTTTACAGATTGAATGTAAGACTGAACTGAAATTACCAGAATCCAATGCATATAAAGGCCTAGCCTAGCCTAATTCTTCATTTGTATCTTATTTGAGTTATTGGTCTAAATAAGCAAAATAAGCAAATACCTTGGCTGTTAATCCCATAAACAAGTAGGCTATCTTAGGCTTAATATATATATTTATAGGAATTTATTATTGTATGTACTGATAATCACTTGTAGACAGTGTAAATGTATGCATGCCTTGAAAATGGCCAAGTATTTGCGTTTAATAAAGCCAATGTGCACCGTTCCTATGCAGATTCATTGAATTACCGCGCCGCCTTGACCTCAGTCACGTGGTTTGCCGCGTTTCAATGTTGGTCCGCCTCGGATGACGTCATACTCCCTCTACCAAACTATCTATGCTCTAAGGATGTAAACAAACCGCCATTTTATATCTTAGCGTGTATTTTAAAAATAATCTGGAGCGCTCCGAACACGCTCTGTAATATTTTCCGTAGCAGATTGTGCTATGTTATTGTTTTGTTTTGACAGATCATTGGGCATTGTGGATTATTACCAACTTTGTGTTTAGAATGAAGTTACAACTCCACGATAAAAGATTTTATGCGCATAAGCCCGGGCTAGGCCCTAGTGTGTGGGATTTTTATAGACCAAGGCCTAGACCTTACCCAATAAACCTTTCTTGTAGAAGTCGACGTCGAACTTAGGTCTGGAGGTACCCGCGTTCTTAGGGCTAGGCCCTAGGCTTAGCTCAGATTCAAGTTCAAGTTTGATTAAAATTAATCCGCATTAGGTATGGTTTATACATGGTGGGAAGTATGGACAAGTGCAAGGCTTGGGCTCATCTTTATCTTACAAACACATCAATGCTAATAGGCCTTATTGCCATAGGCCTACCGGTATCTGGACAGTTTGCCTCGGGCCCTAATATCCAAATTAGTATGCAAATGAAAATTGAGATATGAAGTTGAAAGATATAAAAATTATTTACATCATAATGTTACCTGCAAATATAAGAATCAAAGATTACATAAATGGTAGCCTATTATGTATTTATTGCATTAAAAAATAATGTGCAACCGATTTCTGAAATTGACGTCCAGCTGCAGTCTGCTGTTTGTTTACAAAATCTCTTTGAGGTCCGTTGGATAATGTGTGCGTGCACTCAGTAGGGCACATTATCAAGTGGGCCTGACTTCAAGATATAAAATGGCGCTTATACATTGTGGAAGTACAAGCGAAGACCCACCTTACAGCAGCTGTTAGGTATCTAGTGGACCCTGGACGTACGCGTACGTTGCACAGCCATCTATAGTGTGTCAATTTAAGAACCTCGAGTTCAGGGGGCCAATTGCTTTTCCCGCGAAAATTGTTAATCCTAAAATGAAGTTGGGCTGAGGCCAATATAACTGAACTAGAACTGCGTTAAGTTTATAAATTGTGGCAACTAGCATGGAATTCTGAATATTATATTAGACCCAAAGATGTGTTATTTACTTTTTCTTGCGAATTGCATGTTGACAGGAAAATGACACTCTCTGAAGTGATTGCAAAATATGGGTTGTCCCAATCGCTTGATGGGAAGTACTATGGCTCCCTGGATGGGGAGGAAACTTTTAAGAATTTTACAGATGATCTGAAGGTTATGGGGATGATGTTTTTTACCCGTACCTCAACGACATTTATAACTGGTGTATTATTATGTATTTTTTACACTCCTTTTTATAATTGCATTTGTATGTATCGGCCAAACTAATTATGTATTTTTTACACTCCTTTTTATAATTGCATTTGTATGTATAGGCCAAACTATGAGGTAAATGATATGCACAACATAGATGTTGTATTATGTACAGGCCCACTGGTGAATAAATATTCTGAAAATTTTTGGATGAGCGTAGCGAGCGAAGCGAAGATTCCATTTCACTACACTGGAGAAAAAAATCCGGAATGTTTTTTTTTTTGTATTTTTGTCTGTCTGTTAACACGATTCCGGCTAAACCGATACTCCGATTGCGATGAAATTTTATGGAGGCCTTCGAAATCTCTGAACTAAGAACTGCCACGTTTTTGAGCGCAATCGAAAAATTATTTCTCATGAAAATCGCAATTTTACGATTTTTTTCGATTTTAAAAAATTTCTTCTGCTTATAACACCTACATGCTTTATCCGATTATAATGATTTTTTCACAGAACCTTAATTTTAAGAATTAATATATTCGTGTAAAATTTGTGCGTAATCGAATAATCATTTCTTATGAAAATTTCAATATTTTGATTTTTTCCTTTTTTAAAATTACGATCAATTTAAAAAAAAAAGTTAATTTTTTATTTAATTTGATTTAATTTTTAAAAAATTTCAAAAAAGTTCTGATTTTTTCACAGAACAACAGAAAATCCGCAAAACACATGGCAGCTCAATGCACCAATTACGCTCATCCAACAACGCGGCGGGACTTAAGCGTTTTCCTAGTCTACATATATGCACATGCATACTTGCGGACCATTTCATTCGAATGGGATTTCAAAGAAACTAGAAATATCATATGGTTGTGGATATCTTCCTTATAGAGATCTTTGGAGAAAATAGGCTGCGTACGCCGGGACATGTATAGTCCGGATGTTAAGGGATATATTTGGGGCATACCTTGCATTTTTTGATACAAGCAAGGCACTTGGCACACGTGTTCTAGGGACCATACCCTACTAATTTTCACTTGGAGCCATCGTGATATCCCGTGCAGGCACCCGTTATGGCATGTTGCCTACCCCTGCTGGTTTGAAGGGTTGATTAGCAAAACAATTCGGTGTTTGGTGATAGAAACTTGAAATTTTTGACAAATAGGGGTAACATTAGGCTGAACATACTGGCCACGGGGAACTGCGGATTTCTTCATAGTTAAGGGATGATTGGAGTTATAATTTTGGGGGTTGAACATTTTGAATTAAATTTTTATTGATGACACCCTTGGTTTAATGTTGGATTTCTACGTTCAAGTACTTCCCAAAATCTTCAAACAAATTGATGGTGCTAAAAATATGACTAGCGACCCCTAATTTGGTCATAATGACCTGTTGACATAATGACCTGAGGAATGACCTGTTCGAAAAAAAGTTAAACATAGTCATGTGACCACTCTATTTAAAGCTTAGACGAAGTAGATTCATATGAAATAAATTTTAACATGCCATGTTGACCTGTGACCTTTATCGTCCTTTATTTGACCTTGATAACTGTTTCAGCTTGACTGCACAATGTATACTTAGAGCACATCCAAATGCATGTGAAATATTATTAACACGTTTATTTATAAAATGCACTCAACATGTATGTATATATCAATATGATATTAGGCTTCATTGCAAACGCTTTTTACTGTCGTGTTGATGGATGAGCAGTTTTATACCATTGAACCCTCTATACTATACTTTTACTTTGTGTCGTTTTTTAACGTGTTTACATAGAATATATATCATTTTAAAAGGAGTACCAAGTTCCTGGTTGATCGTTATGGTAATAAACTTTTTAGATTAACATTCATTAAGAGGAAGGTAACAATTCACCCATTGTTGATTAGGTATCGTACTTTATTAATCAGTTATGCAGTGAAGCAAATTTGTTATAGTTTTGATTTTTTTCACTTAAAGGGGTATTCAACCGCAAAACTAAAAAATATATTTCATTCAGGGCAGCTAGTTATGAATTTAGAAATTAATAGAAAAATTATTGGGTCCACCATTAACCCCCAAAAAATTGTCAAACTTGGAATTTTTCAAGCTAGGTTCAATCGGCAAAAATCTCCCATGAGAAACAACATAGTGACGATCTTAATGCACCGTGACCTTGGAGGATTTTGATCCAAAAATATTGGCCATCATTGACGTACTTTACTGCCTTTCCTGTATATCCTCTATGTTTTGTAACTTGGGCAAGTGGTTCGGTCAAAATATGCAGATAACCAAGAAGAGGTGTGATTTTGGAATACATATTTTTGCGTGTCTGAGAGTATATTTGTGCCCAGTTTCAAGACACGATGTTACAAAGGGCCATTTTAGATTGTTATGAGGCTTTAGTATCTATGTGGAATAAAAAAGGTGCAGGTTAAAGCCGTTTTAAGAAATTTTCAAAACGCCAATTTACGCTTTTTTTCTGGAAAAAAAATTGAAAAATTGAAATCAAATCACAGTTACAAGATATAAGTTTTTAAACGGTCAATTTAGTGTATTAATATGTCATAGATTATGCGGTAAAAAATAGTGTTTTGGGTTAATAGCCCCTATAGATCAAAAAGTGCGACGCACTGGCAGAGCTGTGTACTTTCATTAAAGTTTGAGACACTTGCATCATCCTCCACATCCTTTCTTGCACCTGCATCGTACTTACTCCATACATGCTTCAGCAGCAATTGTAAGAATGGTCCACACTGGCACCCATCTGCAATCATATCCCATCCCCACTCAGAAGGCCAAGGCAGCTGTTGTTGTAGGAAGAGAGTTTGATCCCAGACGTGTACTCCTTGATAGATTGAGGGTCGAATGTGCTGTACTAAGACGTCTTTTGTCGGAAGAATCGTTTCTAGCCGTCTGTTTTACTGGGTGAAAAGTATTTTGCGACATTCATTCACGGTAAAGTATGTGCTTGGTCAAAAAATGAAAATTAACGTACACACATATTTTGTTCTAGAGTATCTCAAGCGTACATTTTTGTAGTTCTTGATATGTGATATGTAAAATGATCTCTAATTTTATTCAAAACTACTACAAACATCTTAAAGTCTCAATGGCAGCCTCCCCTTTTTAACAATAGCTGCGATGAAAGCATCTGTGCTATCAGGAAACGCTCTCCAAGCATCGAATGCAGACTTTCTCCCATTACCATCACGAAAGGAGGAACCTTTTCCATCCCGAAAACGCATGGAACATAGGAAGTGATAAAGATTTAATTAAATAACCTGTTGATAATTCAAATCGGTTTGCAGGTATTCTATTTTAGAACATAGTCAATAGGGTTATTTGTTTACCTAGATAAGCTGCACATGGTGTATGGCGACGTACTGATGGTTCCTTCCAGTCCTCAGATGCTCCTATATAGCGCTTCAATGCCAGTCATTTACGGAACACAGCTGATTGCAAGGACTAGCAAATCAGTAGCAATATTGATATATGCTGGAGGCTAACAGCCTAAACAACTTCTTTATTAATATTTAATACAATCCAGAAATTAAAAAATCCATCCCGATCAGGGTTCGAACCCATTTTTTTAATTTCTGGATTGTATTAAATATTAATTATTCCACCTACGGGAGTGTTTCCCGACCATCCAAATCGAGAAACTTCTTTATTGCCTGAATCACGTAGAAAATTTGGCCATCCTTTGGGAATTTTTGTAGTTGGAGTTACGCGTCTCCCAAATGTTTGTCCCGTGTCATATTTAAAGACTTATTGGGTAGTACTTATCCCAGATGATGTCTATGCGTAGCACAGACGCTAGTTCGTTCTTGAGGAAGGGAGGAAAGCCACTGTCTACATAATCTTGGAATGTAATTGAGTTACCCGGGTGTTGGGGGCGGGCTCAACCCATCACGCATTTTTGCATCTACAGAGGGTGCATTTACTACAGAACTTTTTTGACTGGTATTCAAAAGGCATTTCACTAGATCCAATTTGGTACAAGATCTCAACGCCCCCAATACCAACAAGGACAATGAGCTTGGTATATTTTCATGAGCAAAAAGAACGCAGCCAGATCACCAGATTGATGCCAGCATATGTATAGCATACTGAAGAGAATCGCTCTTCGCCAATCGTCATTTTGTCAACATTGTGCAGTCAAGCTGAAACAGTTATCAAGGTCAAATAAAGGACGATAAAGGTCACAGGTCAACATGGCATGTTAAAATTTATTTCATATGAATCTACTTCGTCTAAGCTTTAAATAGAGTGGTCACATGACTATGTTTAACTTTTTTTCGAACAGGTCATTCCTCAGGTCATTATGTCAACAGGTCATTATGACCAAATTAGGGGTCGCTAGTCATATTTTTAGCACCATCAATTTGTTTGAAGATTTTGGGAAGTACTTGAACGTAGAAATCCAACATTAAACCAAGGGTGTCATCAATAAAAATTTAATTCAAAATGTTCAACCCCCAAAATTATAACTCCAATCATCCCTTAACTATGAAGAAATCCGCAGTTCCCCGTGGCCAGTATGTTAAGCCTAATGTTACCCCTATTTGGTAAAAATTTCAAGTTTCTATCACCAAACACCGAATTGTTTTGCTAATCAACCCTTCAAACCAGCAGGGGTAGGCAACATGCCATAACGGGTGCCTGCACGGGATATCACGATGGCTCCAAGTGAAAATTAGTAGGGCATGGTCCCTAGAACACGTGTGCCAAGTGCCTTGCTTGTATCAAAAAATGCAAGGTCAAGTCTCTTAACATCCGGACTAGTACAGATAGCGCTTCCCACAAAGCACCAGTTAGCACCATGGTCGACTATCGACCGAAGAATCGATTGGTCGAAGTTTTGGCGAAATAATCGATTGCACAGTCAGCCATCTTGTTGTTGTTGTTGTCTAGCTGCAGTTGGTCAAGGACCGGTGGCAGGTTTCATCTCCTTAATTTTCGGAATCCTTTCGACGTATATTTCCCTTCATTTTATCCTTGTAGTTTAGTTCCCTTCACACTACTTCTCTTTCTTCCCTTCCACTAACTCCTTAGGCTGTTTCTTAATCTTCATCATCCTCCTCATGTATTCCTTGATCTATTGGTAGCTGATTAGGCTCCGTTGGGAGTAGATTAGGCTTTAGCTTGGCTTGAAATTGTCTGAGGGTTTTTTCCCCTGCTATCCCCACACCGAGACCATTCCAATCAACCACTGTTCTTGCCATGAAGGAGTATTTGCCCACATCTGTCTTATATATTCCCATCTCATACTTCCAATCATGATCCCCTCTATAGCCAGGTATGTGGCCCTAGTCAGTCCCCATCCCTCATGGTTCCTCGAGATCCTGTATAATTTACTCATCCGATCCCTCCTCCTTCTATCTTCAAGTTTCTCCCACCCTAGGCTATTAACCATTAACGCTACACTTTCGTAAACTCTTACTGTCTTCCCATTAATCACCTCCTCCTTCCAAGTTTTCCCTTTATTCATTACTCGTCTGGCTGCCCTTCTCTGCACAGCTTCCACACCGCTAGTCAGTGCTACCCTGTAGGGATCCCATACCGCACTAGCGTACTCTAGAGTTGGTCTCACCAAGGATTTGTAGGCATGGCCCTTAAGCTCACCACTCGCCCCTTTAAGTGTTCTCATAACGAAATTGAGACATCTGAATCCCTTCTTAGTGATTGCTTTCACATGCTCTTCCCAGTTTAGTTGCTGGTGTAGCCATACCCCAAGGTATTTGATGCTCACCACCCTCTCAAGATCTCTACCCATTATCTCATATCCCTCGCCATTCAAGCCACAATCCCTTCTTTTTGTGAACCTCACCCATTTACACTTATCAATATTCAAACTTATGCCATTATTTCTTACCCAAGTTCCCAGAATCCCCATGTCATCCCTGAGTTTACCAATGTCCTCTATATTTCTTATCACCCTGTAGATGACGCAATCATCCGCAAACAGCCGCACCTTGGCCCCCATCCCCTTTGCTATATCATTAACATATATCGCAAACAAGAGCGGACCCAAGACACTCCTTGGGGGACTTTTTTTTTTTTTTAGACGTGAAAAACTAGGGCGCTTCAACCGGTTAGGTCATATTGCGCCGCCTGTGAATGAAAGGAAATGAGAAGAGTGAATGCAGGTATGTTTGATGATTAGATTGTTTTCTAAGTGTATAAATAACAAAATAAATTGATGATGAAGAAAGTAATAGCAAAATAAAAGTTATGTATGTAAATGAAAATAAAGAAAAAGAACAAATGTGTAAGATGTGAATTAAATTTTGTTAAATAGATTACAATGGATGAGAAATTTAGAAAGTTTGTCGCCGTTATCATATGATAGAAGTTCTTCATATGATTCTGAGAGATCAAATTGCGTGCGCAATGCATCATATTTGGCACATTCTGCTAGCATATGATGCACGGTTAAAGGTACATCACATGTGTCACATATGGGAATAACCTTTTCTCTGGTTAAGAGATATCCGTGTGTTAGGCGTGTATGGCCTATACGAATTCTAGACAATACCACCTCTTCTCTACGTGAGAGTCGAGACGTAGGTGGACGAATTTTGTTAGTCAATGTGGGCATCACACTATGCAATTTGTTATTTTGCAACACATCCCACGATGCTTGTCGCAAATCCAACAATCTTTGCTTGTATCCACTCTTGACATCTGGAACGGGAACTAGATTGAAATCAACGTCGCGACGCTGGGAAGCTTCCTTAGCAGCCCGATCAGCGTGTTCATTTCCCTCTATGCCCACGGGTCCAGGTATCCAGCAAAACTCTATTATATATCCCTTAGAGGTTAGTTTTTCTAAATAGAATTGGATGTCTTGTACCAAATGATGACTAGAATACATGAGTTTTATAGCTTGAAGTGACTTAAGCTATCTGAACACAAAAGGTATTCTCCACAACGACAGCGTAGAATGTATTTAAGAGCTTCACGGATGGCGAATAACTCTGCAGTGAAAACTGAACACACGTCGCTTAGCCTGAAACGTTCAGTTAAGGTGGAGCAATAAAAGGCACTTCCAACCTTGTTGTCAATTTTGGACCCCATCTGTGAATACCAAAGTAAACCTTTGATGTTCATGGCAAATCTTTCTAAGTTAATTTGAATACACTATCGCAAGTAGAGTTTTTTATCAAAACGACAAAGGTCAAATATAATAATCGGCTCTGGTGTAAACCAGGGCGGGTTATTGCTAAATACAAAATTAAAAACTTTTGGCAGATGAAATTCTATAAGATTAAACAAAAGTTTACATCTTAATCCCGTTGGAAGAGATGCCTTGGGTTTGTTATCAAAGTGTCTGACATATGTCGTGTTAAAAACATTCCGATTTGCTGGATGGTTAGGCATAGCTTTAATTTTCATTACATACGTACCCATCAAGAGGTTTTTTCCGTTCTGCTAAGGAGGACACACCTGACTCGGCATACAAGCTGACTACCGGGCTTGTTCGAAATGCACCAAGAGCAATACGAAGACCACAATGGTGGACAGTGTCTAGAAGTTTAAGGGTTGTGTTACTTGCTGAAGAGTATACGAAACATCCATAGTCCATCTTGGAGCAAACTAGAGATCCGTAAATTCTCAACATGCAAGTCCTATCTGTGACCCACGATGTATTACTGAGAACTTTCAATAGGTTGATTTTCAACATGCATTTTTTGCGTAACTCAACAACGTGGTCTTTCCAATTTAGCTTTTTGTCAAACACCATGCCGAGAAGACGGACATTTGTTTTAAATAGAAGTTCTACATTGTTAAACGATAATTGTGGGTCATTTTGGATTCCTTGAAGACGGCAAAAGTGAATGCACTGAGTTTTTTCGGGAGAGAATCGTGTCCCCGCTTTCGAGCCATTCACTTATATTGTTCAATCCAATTTGCACGTGTCTTTGAGCTGTTGATAAATTTACCGATCTGTAGAAGATTCCCAGGTCATCTACAAATAGGCACGACATTAGGCTCTTTGGGATACAATCCACCACACTGTTTATTCCAATAGCAAACAGTGATACCGACAAGACCGAGCCTTGTGGTACACCTGTTTCCAGTGAGAACGAGTCTGACAAAACATTGTTAACACGCACTTTGAAAGTTCTATCTTTTAAAAAGTTTTCTAAAAATTTTGGCATGTGCCCTCGAAAACCCCACTCGTGAATCTGTTGAAGAATATTTTATCTCCATGTTGTATCGTATGCTTTTTCAATGTCAAAAAGCACACCAACAACATGCTGTTTTGCAACAAACTCTTCTTGAATGAACGCTCTAATCGAACCAAGGGGCGAGGGTGAAAAACGACGTTGACGAAATCCACATTGGACTTTCGCCAAAAAAAACCGCGTGTCTCCAGCATCCCATTAGTCGTTTTTTGATCATCTTTCGAACAATTGAAAAACAACTTGTCAGGAAATAGGGCGATATGAATCGGCATGATTATCTTTTGGGTTTTTGAGAAGGGGAATTAAGTGGCACTACCCAATTTCGGAAATATTCAACAACCCCGGGGTTACCTCGGCCTTTCCAACATTCATTGCCCACCCTAACCACTTCGTTTGTTAGAAAGCTTTACCATCTGAAAATCCATTCATCTTCTATCACTTTTTCACTTTACTAACAATTTCTATGGGGGGCCTTTGTAAAGGCCTTCTCGATATCAAAAAAAACCGCGTAAACCACCCTCCTTGCCCATGGTTTCTCTAACTCGTTCCCCAAATCCAACAGTTGATTTTTCACAGAATATCGTCTTCTAACCCGTGTTGACTTTCAGACATCCATTTTTATTTTTTATTTCGCCTTTATAAATTCACCATGATTTCTCCTTTATTTTTGATCCTATAAGTTAAGAGATTGGTCAAGTTCCCAAGTTTCCCCTTCCCCCCCCCTTTTGTATGGATTACTGGGGCCCCCCTCCATCTGTCGGGAAATATTCCATTTCTAGGATTTTCAATTATCTCCCCCATTAAAATGCTGTCCCCCCAAATGCAAGTTTTGGAAACCCACTCTGATCCATCACTCCCCGGTGCTTTCCCATTTTTTACCCCTGCCCTATCTTGGTTACCCCTTCATGCTGACCTCAATGATCCTGTCCCCTCTCCATCTTTGGTTGCCCTGGGCATCTTGTCTTTCCGGGAAACTCCAGCTAATATGTATTAAGACCCCTCTGCCTTCTCTTTATTATCAACTAAAAACTCCCACTATTTCCTTTCGGGGGTGGGTAAGTCCTACGCCCCCTTTTTTTTCCCTCTTATGTACCTATACATTTTTTCCAACTTTCCTGCTTGTTACCTCATCCATCATGCCCTCATTACTTTTCCCCATTTGAGTTTTTTAGCCTTTTTTGGGGCCTTCTAAACTTTTTTAAACCCTGTCTTTATTTTCCCTTTACCCTTTGAAGCCAAACTTTTTATACGCTCCCCTTTCCCCTTTCCTTTTTAGGGCTTTTATCTCATTGTTGTAGTAGGAGGACCCCTTTTATTCTTGTTTTTCTTAGTGAAACCCATTTATCCCTTGCTTCCCCATTTGTTACAAACTTTCCCACATTTGATTAACGCTTAGATTTACCTTCCCCCAATCTAAAAATTTTCCCCTCAGGTATTCCTTATACTATCCTTGTCACCCTTTTTGTTGTCCCTCCATACCTTAACTTTTTCCGCTGTTTTGGACAGGGGTATTCTTTGCCCTTTGTATAGACCCCCCGCTTTGTGGCCCTTATCCATCCACTACTTCACATTCCCCAATCTACCCCCGGTTTAAGTAGTATCACTCCATAGACTGCCACCACCCGTTTACCCTTGTATATTCTTTAAACCACTTGGACCATTCCCTCGTTGATTTTTCCCCATTAACGATCCTCTGCACCCTGCCCAATTTTTCCCCCCCCCCACCCCCCCAAATTTTTTACAATTTTCACCTGACCAAATTTTTGCCCTTCCCCTTTTTTTTCAGGGGGTTTTCCCCCCAATTTCCCTTTTTTCCCCAATATTTTTTCATATTCCCTCTTCTTTTTTTTCCCAACTCTCCCTTTCTCTAATACCTTTTCCCCTTTTTTACCTAAGGTTCCCCCCCATCCCATTTTTTTCCCCTAAAAAATTTTTAACCCCAACCTTCTCCCTCAATATTTCCAAACCCTTTTCCCCACAACTTTCCCCCCTTCCTAGCCCTGGGCCAAAAACCCTTTTTCCCCTTTATTTTTTGTAACAAAATTTTTTGTTTTAAACCCCCTTTTTTTGATCATTAATCCCATATTCCTGGTCTACCTTTTTTCTCAGTTAACCATATTTCCTTTACCCCTTGTTTTTCCCATTATCCTTTATCTATACTTAATTCCCCCTACATTACCAAACCCTTCCCTTTCGGACGCATCCCTCCTGGCACTACGCTCATAACAAAGATTTGTGGTTTTGCCCCCCCCCCCCCTTTTTGCCACCCTTTTAGCCTAACATTCCACTCTTTGCCTCTTCCCTGTAATTCCCCTCTTGCACTCTCCGTATATCATTGACCGGCCATAATACTGCTGCCCTGACCCCATACAGGGCTCCCTCCCCTTCTGGAGCTTACTCAAGCCTTTTTAACGTTATTCCCCCAAAGGGCTCGACCTTGCCCCCCTCCTTCCAAGAAGGACAGGCCCCCTTTAACATAGATCGCCTATTTACCCAAACCCCCCTCATTTTTTCTCTAATGGGACAAACTCCCTTGACCGTAGTCTCTCCCTATTCCATATGGGGCCTTCCTGCAGGTTGCGACTCAATGGCCTGCATCTCATACCAGACCGGTAGATGGTTGCGGTCAGCCGACGACGACGTGAGACGACGTGGAAACTAGACGCTTAACCTAATATCGCCAATTAAGAAATCGGGTTAGGCTAGTGCGAAGGAAATTGGGAGTTTGACCCCATCTAATATCCGGTTGGATAGGAAAAAAAAATCCCCAAAACAAAAAAAACCAAAAAAAAGGGGAAAAAAAAAAAAAAAAAAAAAAAGGGAAAAATTTTTTTTTGGGGGGAAAAAAAAGGGGAAAAAAAAAGGCGTTTTGGGTTGGTTTTTTTGGGCCCAAAAAAAAGAGAAGGGGGGAAAAAAAACCCAAAATCGGGCTTTACTGAAGGAAGGGAAGCATTGAAGGAGTAAAAGACGGGGGAAAAATGGGGGCCTTAACGGTGGCTTTTCCCCCTTAAAGGAAAAAAAGAATGGGTTTTTTTGAAAATGAGTTTTTAAGGAAAATAACAAAAAAAATTTTAGACGAAAAGAATGAAAAAAAAGATGATGTAAAAAATAAAGAAAAAGAAATGGAAAATTTAAAAAAATTTTTTTTGTTAAATAGAACAGGGGGTTTTAAAGTTTGTGGTTTATCAATAAGGGGGGATAGAAAGACAAATTGGTGCCAAGGACAAGGGGCACTTCTGGATAGTGAGGAAAAAGGGAAAACCCTGTGCCCAAATGGGAAAAATTTTTCCTTGGAAGAAACCGGGGGGGAAAGGAAAACCGAATTCCAAAATCCCACCCCCCTTTTAGGAGATTGGGGGGGGGAGTTTTTTGTTGAAAAAGGGATAAAAGAATTTTGTTTTTTTCCCAACAATAAATTTTTTTTTTTTAAAATAAACGCTTGTTTCCCCCTTTGCACGGGAACGGGAATAATTGAAATTTTGGGACGTGGGGAAGTTTCCTTGGGCCCCCGACGGTTTATTTTAGCCCAGTGCCAGAAAGAAAACCCCTTTATTTCCCCTTAAGGTTTTTTTTAAAAAATTGGATTTTTTTTAAAAATAAAAAAATTTTTTTTAAAGTTGAAGGCTTAAACACAAAAAAAGGACCCACAACCCACGTAGAATGTATTTAAGAGCTTCTCGGATGGCGAATAACTCTGCAGTGAAAACTGAACACACGTCGCTTAGCCTGAAACGTTCAGTTAAGGTGGAGATTCTGCTCCCTCTACCGAACCCCCTCCCCCTCCCCCACCCTCTATACCCCCCCGTGGAATCATGGCTGCCCTTATCAATTGTGTTCTCCGCTTCTGCACGAGCTGTTTCAGCCGTGTTAGTTGTACCTTGCCAACTGCAGAGTACCGAGCGACCCTGTTCCACTAAATTTGGTTCAGTCGCAGTAGGCAAAACGGTAGCAAGACAGCAGACGGAGGAGCAGCCGTCATCGCTCTACCCCTGCCCCGTGCCCCTCCCCGCCGGCTTGATTATGATCACCGAAAAAACTCAAATCTAGCGGGATTTTCAAATAATTCTGCACTTTTTGTGATTTGAACACTAAAAATCGGAAAAACATCGCAAAAAGTTGTGAAATCGCGACAAATCGCGCGGCATCAAGATCCTGGGTCTGCTGTGGAACTCCTTCTCGGACAACTTCTCTTTCCACACCCTGCCTTTCGAAGGGATCGTCCATTGATATCTTAACACCTATAGTAGGCTAGATATGCAGTCTCCAATACCTCCGCACAGGCGCGAGTGTACCAAATTGAAGCGTCAATCTCACCCATTCAAGATGGCGGTTTGGCGTTTTAATTTATGCTTTTTTAAAGCAATAAAGTATTTTACTGGATTGTTTGATATGGTTTTAGCTTTTGCAGCATGTTATTGAACAAACAGAAACAATGCAAAGTTATTGCATAAGGGAATTTAGTAATCATTTGGTGTTAAAGTCTAATATCACTACGTTTACCACAGGCTCTAGTCCCGAGTCCGGTTTTACACTGGGCCGGCCTAGCTCTAGGCCGGCCTACATGGCTTGATAAACGCATGAAGCCGGCCCAGATGGGAACCGATCTAGACTCTGTTTGCCAACGAGTCTAGACCGCTTCAAACGAACTAGTCCAGACTGATAACACCATTCACTGCAACTTGATGAGGAAGGATTATGAGTATCCAGGTGCCTCTCTAGAACAAATCGGGCGAGAATAGATGCCTTCCATGCAAATAAGTCATAAGGCAATATAATATAGCTACAGTTTAACAATTGGTTTTCATTTAATAATTTTGTTTTGGTAAATTTAGTGGTTGAAAACCGACGTTCTAGTAGGTCTAGCAGGCTGTGGCTAGTTCGGCTTGAAATTGGGCTAGAGTAGGCCGGCTTAGTTTTTTTGATATACACCTCGGACTAGATGAAACCGGCCCAGTGTAAGCCGGACTAGAGCCTGTGGTAAACGTAGTGTATGCTCACCCGTCAAACTGGCGGCCATCTTTAAAAATATTTTTTCGGTTAATCGCTCCCATGGTTGTGTTCCGTAAAGGCGACCGTTCGACCATTCTGGGCTCGACTGGGGATTGTTATTTTCATTGTTTCACTCAACGTCTGATTGTTGGGAACTGCTTTGGCTACGGAATGGTGCGTGCTTCTACAAGGCCGTGTTTTTTTTATGAAAATTGTGATATCTCGTTAAAATATTACATAAATCATATCATTTTACTAAATAAATGAATGATTTGAATGAATGAATGATTAATTTATTGTGTACCTATGTGAATTACAGGAACATTCTCGGTAGTGGACATAATTCCATGTTTTTTCAATGATATAATTTGAAATAACCGCGCTTTCCTCAAAGACCTGCCCACGACCGGAATAAACTCTGGGCTTCTTGGTCTCGACAACAACAATCAAAACATCAATGCATCGCATACGTTCCTTGCAAATCTGATATATTATTGGTGCAAATCGCGTTTGCTTAAATTTCATTATTTGCAGACTGGTCGTTCTGGTCGCCTTTACTGAACACAACCAATGATGAAGCTATGCAGTTGGAAATACATAATGAAATGGACCCAACGATAGTAATAACTATTGGAAGAAGAAAATTCAAAGCTTTGGTGGATACAAACGACTTTCCGCCGCCCCCTACCCCCCGAACCAATTTTCACTAGCAGTTTTGTTTTGAAAAAAATCACGGTTAACAATCCACTTGTTTGCCAATTGGCAGCTGGGGCGTTGTACCTCCAGTTTTTTTTTTGTTTATTTAGATTGAGGACGCGTCAACCGTTAGGTCATAATGCACCACTCTAGCCTAAGGGGGGGGGGGGGAGGAGAGGCCCATGCTGGTCAGAACCAGCCACGGGTAAGGGGAGGAAGGGGGGTTTCTCACGTCGCGGTCGTCATCGTCTTTGTCATCGTTCGTTGTGTCATTGTCATCGTCGCCGGGGGGTCGTCAAGGAAAGGGGGGGGGGGGGAAGGTCCCCGACGACGATTGCCAGAGCTCGCCTTTAGTTTCAGGGAGTAAGATATTCCACTCTCTCTAGCTGATGTTTGCGAGGTGGACTTTTTCTCTTGAATCGCCTTTTACGATTAGCAGAGCCATGCTCTGGGCCAAATCTACCCCGGACCCAGACGGGGGTATTCATCAAGAGGTTTCGCCGTTCTGCCAAGGACACACCTGACTCGGCATACAAGCTGACTACCAGGTTTGTTTGAAATGCACCAAGAGCAAGACGAAGACCACAATGGTGAACAGTGTCTAGAAGTTTAAGGGTTGTGTCATGCGCTGAAGAGTATACGAACATCCATAGTCCATCTTGGAGCAAACTAGAGATCAGAAATTCTCAACATGCAAGTCCTATCTGCACCCCACGATGTATTGCTGAGAATTGTTAATAGATTGATTTTCATCATGCATCTTTAGCGTAACTCAACAACGTGGTGTTGCCATATTCAGCTTTTTGTCAAATTTCATGCCAAGAAGACGGACATTTGGTTGAAATCAAGTTCTATTGTTAAACGAGAGTTGTGGTCTATTTTGATTTGCTCGAAGACAACAAAAGTAAATGCACTGAGTTTTTTCGGGAGAGAATCGTGTCCCCCGCTTTCGAGCCCATGCACTTAAATTGTTCAATCCCATTTGCTCGTGTCTTTGAGCTGTTGATAGATTTACTGACCTGAAGACGATTCCCAGGTCGTCTACAAATAGGCGCGACATTAACCTTTTCAATGCTGGGTTTTGAACGGAGCACCCAACACCCCAGTGCTGGGTTATTTTGAGCAAAAAGTCAATTTCTCTCACTTGAATTTGATAGTAATATTTAACTTATCAAAACCTTTAATCATCCTTGAAATGAAGTAGATTTCATTACACTATATACCTTGTTTAGATTGTCTTGAATTTTATACTGTCAAGACTATTATTTACATGTGACAATTGCCCTAGCATAGGCCTACGTAAGTGTGAGCTGGTTTTCGTCACCTAGGCCTACTGACAACGTCCTCTACTTCTCTATTATTTCAACCTTTACTTCAAAGTGTATGATTGCTAACCAAGTCCGAATAGTGATCAAAAACCTCCTAATTACAACCTATTTTGCCTGAAAACTGTGTCCTTTCATCATCCTAACCTTTTCTAGACGCCATTATTATCTTCACTTGTTGTTTTTGCCAATTTGCACTACTGAAATAACTGACAGAGCCATCTGTGGTCAAACTACCAAACTAGAAGATGGTTAAACAGCTTGCACATAGAGTGCAGCACAGTTTAAAAATCGACTTTTGACAATCGATTATATCTATCAGCAGCAACAAGCGCGCGCGTTTCGAAACAACCCCAGATCGAGTATACTCGACGGCCGCACTGGGGAAACAAGATGGCGCCATCGAGTATACTCGATGGCCGCACAGAAAAGGTTAAGCTCTTTGGAATACCATCTACGACACTGTTTATTCCAATAGCAAATAGTGACACCGACAAGACTGAGCCTTGTATAGTACACTTGTTTCCAGTGAGAACGAGTCGGACAGTGCATTATTAACACGTACTTTGAAAATTCTAGCTTTTAAAATGTTCTCTAAAAATTTTGGCATGTTCCCTCTAAAACCTCACTTCAACCCCAATCTGTTGAATGTTTTTCCATGTTGTGTCGTAGGCTATGTCAATGTCAAGAAGCACGCCAACAACATGCTGTTTGGCAACAAATCCTTCTTGAATAAAGGTCTCTAATCGAACCAAGTGGTCGATGGTGCAGCGACGTTGACAAAATCCACATTGGACGTTCGCAAATAAACCGCGTGTTTCCAGCATCCACATTAGTCGTTTGTTGATCATCTATTTGATCAATGTGTAAAAGCATTGTATCAGACGACGAAACGTGAGAAACTAAGGCACTTCAACCAATTAGGTCATATTGCGCCGCCTTTGATAATAAAAGTTGATGAGATGAGTTAAAGGTGTGTTTGATGATTATATTGTCTTCTACGTGTACAAATAACAATATAAAATGATGATGATGACAGTAATAGCAAAACAAAAGTTATGTATGACAATGTAAATAAATAAATTTAAGAAATGTGGAAGATGTGGATTAAATATTGTTAAATAGATTACTTTGGATGAGAAATTTAGAAAGTTTTTTTGGTTTATTTGGATTAAGGACGCGTCAACCGTTAAGTCATAATGCACCATTCTAACCAAGGGGGGGGGGAGGGGCCTATGCTGGTCGGAATCACCAGGGCAAGGAGGAAAGGGGGTTTTCGTCGTAGCGTCATTTCTCGTCATATTCGTGTGTCATTGTCGTCATCGTTGTGAGGGTTC
>JAMZAV010008768.1:0-26862 GCA_024449915.1 Sweltsa coloradensis | reverse complement strand
CAACAATCACTCTTTTTTGATTGATTTTTAGACAAACTCTGTAGTACTTCGTTCATCTGTCCACCTTCTCCTGCACTTCTCTGGCACTCTCACCCCAAATCAACACATCGTCCGCAAACACTAATGTTCTTGTGGCCCCTTCCATCTGTATTTGGTTCCACTCTTCTTATAATTTCATCCATTACAACAGTAAAGAGTGTTGGAGATAACACACTACCTTGTCGCAAGCCCTCATTCACTTGAAACCATTCTGACCTACCCATATCTGTCTGTACACAACTTTCACTCCTTTGATATGTACTTTGTATCCTGTCCATTAAACCTCTTCCCACTCCTTTTATCTCTAGACACTCCCATACTTTCTCTCTAGGCAGGCGATCGTATGCCTTCTCCAGATCCAAAAACACAATGTGCATTTCTTTCCCATTTTGCCATCTCCCCTCCATTGTCTGTCTTATAGCAATATGGGATCAATAGTAGACCGTCCACTTCTGAACCCATATTGTTCTTCTCTTAGATCTGTGTCATATACCTCCTTCAGTCTTAGTTCTATAACTTTCTCATAAATTTTTGCACACTGACACATTAATGTCACCCCTCTATAATTTTCACATTTCTTACGGTCACCTTTCTTAAACAGCGGTACAATTATACCTCTTTTCCAATCTTCCGGTACCTTCTTTTGTTTCCACGCAGCACTTATTACTCGAAATAACCATCTTCTTCCTTCCGCACCTGATGCTTTGATCATTTCCACAGAAATGTCATCCACTCCCGGAGCTCTACCATTCTTCATGGCTCCTAACGCCCGAGCCACCTCTTGTTCTGTTACCTCGTCTTCTTCATCTTCTCCACTTGCCTCTTTCTCTTTCTCTGCATTTTAAATTTTCACTAACCTGTACATTTAGCAGATCTTTGAAATATTTCCTCCACATTTCTTGTATTTCCTGTGGGTTGTTTGTAACTTGGCCATTTTCATTTACCATGAGCTTTTGTTCTTCCCTTTCTTGTCTTTTTGTCTTTACTAGTCCGTACATAATTTTCTTATTTCCCTGGAAGTCATCTTCTAATTTACCAGCAAATTCTTCCATTGCTTTGTCTTTCTCCTCCTTCACAATTTGTTTTCACATCAGTTTTTCGCCTACGGTACTCGTACTCATTTTCTGTGGATTTTGCACTTTTCATTCTTTTTCCAAGCTAGTAATAATAATTATTATAATTTATTATCTTTTTAAGTTTTAATTATTATTAAAAGAAAATATTTTTGAACGTGTTTTTAGGCGTCTAAATCTAGGAGGATTCAGTATATTACCACTGGAGGGGCCCGGCCGGCAGCAGTAGCACGCAAGGCTTGAAGCATCCCCCACTCTCTACCCCCCTCACGCGCCGCTCGCTCGCTGCCAGACTCCAGCAAGAGAGGCAAAATTAACACGCGCGCTATGGGAGAAACTATTACAATCGAGGCTGGTACAGTTTCTAATTGAATTACGAGAAAATCTTTAGTCAGTACAAATAACTATGCTTGTTTAATTGTACTGTATAAAAATTACATTCCAATTGCAATGATACCGAAGGCTCACCGGTTCTAAATGTTGGCGCGGGAGTACGAAATCATTACCTATGCATTAACACCATCACCGTAGTTTTAAACTGTCCAAAGTAAATAATTTATATTCTACAGAAATACAAAGTTTTACGTTTAAGACTGCTTTTTTTCGCGCTATTATTTTTAAATGACAAGGGAAGTAATTGGATGAGCGTAGCGAGCGAAGCGAAGATTCCATTCTACTACACTGGAGAAAAAAATCCGGAGTGTTTTTTTTTCTTTTTTTTTCTGTTTTGTATTTTTTGGTGTCTGTGAACACGATTCCGGCTAAACCCGATACTCCACTTGCGCTTCAACATTTTCTGGAGACCTTTGAACTCTCTGAACTTAGAACTGCACGATTCGACAAATCAATCGACAAATTATTTCTCATGAAAATTGCAATTTTACACTTTTTTTTTATTTTCTTGTTTTTTTCTGTTTGTATTTTTGTGTGTTTGTGAACACGATTCCGGCTAAACCGATACTCCAATTGCAATGAAATTTTCTGGAGGCCTTCGAAATCTCGTAACTTCTGCACGATTCGAAAAATCAATCGAAAATTATTTCTCATGAAAATTGCAATTTTACAATTTTTTTTTTGTTTTCTTGTTTTTTTTTCTGTTTTGTATTTTTGTGTGTTTGTGAACACGATTCCGACTAAACCGATACTCCAATTGCAATTAAATTTTCTGGAGGCCTTCGAAATCTCTGAACTTAGAACTGCCACTATTTGAGCGTAATCGGAAATTATTTCTCATGAAAATCGCAATTTTACGATTTTTTTTGATTTTTACAAAATTTCAACACCTATTTTAAACCGATTTTAATGATTTTTTCACAAGACCATAATTTTTATGAATTAAGATATTCTTGTGAAATTTGAGCACAATCAAAAAATTATTTCTTATAAAAAACGAAATTTTACGGGTTTTTTTCTTTTTTAAAACAATTCTTTGACTTGTAACACCTACATGCTTTATCCGATTGTAATGAATTTTTCATAGAACCTAATTTTATGAATTAATATATTCGTATGAAATTTAAGGGCAATCGAATAATTATTTCTTATGAAAATCGCAATTTTACGATTTTTTTCTTTTTAAAAATATGATTAATTAAAAAAATTAAAAATTAAAGTTTATTTTTTTATTTAATTTAAATTAAATTTAAAAAAATCTTCAACTTAGTATGATTTTTTCACAAGAACAACAGAAATCCGCATAACACATGGCAGCTCAATGCACCAATTACGCTCATCCAACAACGCGCGGGACTTAAGCGTTTTCCTAGTAACCAACAATTTGTAACTTCTAGGGTGTTGAATGTAGTTTCGACAAACTGTCTTGATCTTTGGTCTTGACCGTTTGAAAAGGGAAATCTGCTCTTATAAATATATATGGAGACATTTGGTTATTGGTCATATGTTAATTACGACGATCATCGTCATAGAGATACACGGGGGTCCTCCGAAGATATTGTTTGGTGAAGCTCAAGATTCTTAGTCTCACACGTGTCCAAGCCAAATGACCTCGATAATTGGTTTGGGAATGTATGTTTAAATTAGATTAAACCCATTACACTCCACTCTCACTCAGCGTGAGAAATTGATCTGATTACCCCTGGAGTAACGCGTATTTATTTAATTACTCTATATTTACACTCTGTTATAAATTACATATTATCTAAGATCAAATTTCACTGGCTTCGGATTGACATTAAATGTAATAATCTACATATTATCAGAGTCAATAAAGAAGTTTCCCGTTTGGGGAGGTCCCCTTACTCCCAAGTCAAAACGGAATCTAACGTCCTGCGCGCTGAGAGCGGCTCCAATGTGAAACTAATAAAAGCACTGCACGCTAAATACGGTCAGTAGATTACCGATGTGCAGTGACGCTGAAATCAACAAACAACAGACGAAACGTCAAACTTCAATTTTATTTCAATCATATTAGCCCTGGGCCCTAGTCTTTTAAAACGATTTACTTTTGATTTATTATTGTTCTATAAAGTGTTGCGCAGGCCCGTCACTGACATTTTCGTGCGAAATAAATTGAGATATGCCTTGTTTAAGCTTAAAGGACGTAAGTGTAGCCTAGGCCCCAAGGCACAATAACGTTTTCAGACGTAAGTACACCCTTGGCATTCAAATCGAAACATTAAGCAATCCTGATTGTCGGCCTAGGTCCTAGGCTTAGGTCTACTACATCAGAAATATCCTCATCAATAAAGAGAGTTTGATTTATGCGAAAACATTCGCCAATATTCGATCGTATTTAATATTTTGACGTTTCCGCCATTTGTCGTCATCGACTGTTAACTACTAGTAGAAAAAATGAACGTAGTTTTATTGAAGTAGTTCCATCAATCGTCACACAGAGTCGCGCGGAACGTTAGATTTTCCCCAAAGCCAAAAAACCCACTTTTTATTTAACCCAGGGCGGTATAGGGAGTTGGAGGACCTCCCCAACGGGGAAACTTCTTTAATCGACTCTGTATTATTATAGTACGAGTATAACGCGCGAGATTCTGTCTCTGTAGGTCATGGATTCGAATCCATCCACTAGCAATTCTGATCACTTTTAATGAGATTTTTTTACTGGTGCTTGAATTGAGTCCTCTATACAGTCTATACAGCCCTCGGAGAATACCTTAACAATTACTTTAATACCCCAAAATAACCTTGTTTTGTCACCTGAAGAGGTCACAGATGGTAAAACTGGTGTATACAGTGTTATATACCCTACAGCCGCAATCTTTACGAAAATATTTTAAATAAAGTTTGTGAAATAGAATAAAGTAATGTCTAGTCCTACATTGCAGATGCACAAGAGTTAATTATTATATGAAAAACTTGTAACAATATATTCATGACTACTTTTTCGGGTAGACCGAGTAAATGTAGGCAAATTATTTCTAAATTATCTTGAATCACCATCGTGTCGTGGCCGCTGTGGACCACATTGTACAATGATGTAAAAAATGTCACAAGATAAAATCAAATGGCACGATGAAACAATTATTGTTGTATTTCCTAACACATGAATATACATGCACAATTAAAATGTGACACCTTAGAGTTATATCCACCTAAACCTAAACCTGAAAAAAAAAAAAATGTGGTATCTACTATCTAGTGATATTTTATAAGTATTTCTAACAAACAAATCATAACACAGAACACATTTATCTTAGCAATCTGTACTCAAACAATGCAACCATGTTCACAACACATTTTCCCGACAACATAACGTACAAATAAGTTATAAGATGGAAAACATAAATCCTTTCCTACGTGCGGTGAAGTAAGAAATTAAGCCAAATTGTTATTTCAACGATTAAACAATTCATAACGATTTCACTTTTACAGTTTTGAAGTATTTCTTTTTATTTGAAGCTCTCCCATGATTTATCCGCAGTATTATTTTGTGTCACGATGCAGAGTAAAGGACGATTCAAGGCAATTCGGCGTGTTTGTTATTTAAACACAACTGTAAACCATTGTTTGCACTTGTAAACATACGTATCGCGAGCTACTGAATATGCCAGCTCAGTTTTCGTTGCCTGCTTCTCTGCGGGAAGGCAGGCGCGCGAGGGGAAATCCCGGCCGTCAAAACGTGCGTCAGCGGCGATGCACTAAGGGCCCCTCCAGAGGTAATATACTGAATCCTCCTAGGTCTAAATGTAGCAATATGATTTTTCCGCCTTCAGCCATAATAACTATGTATTGGCAAAGCACACCCTTATTAGTTTTTTAGCCACCTTTTCTCCAACCAATTGTCAATTCCTGGATACTTTATTGCTTGCAATGTTAAAATAAAATAAACTTGCAAATTGTTTAGTTTAATATCCCAAAATTGGCTATAAAGTATCAAACGAAAAGAAAAAAAAAGAAAAAACGCATTGCGTGGCTATGAGCTCACCTCCTTTTCCCCCTACAAAACGGGCAGTTCTGGCTTGTTTAAGTATAGATATATAATCCAGCTACAATTAAGGGATTAAAATGTACCCGTCTTTATGGTCTAGTGGTTAAGACGCTCACCTGGAATGTGGGAGACCGTGGTTCGAATCCCGGTTGGGGCGGACTTTTATAATTTCTGAATTGTAGAAAATAATGATCAATTACACCTACGGGAGTGTTTCCCGACTCGAACCAAATCGAGAAATATAGGGCCTAGTTCTGAAAATTTGATATGACAAGATATTGTAAACTGACAAGTGACAATATTATGGATCTTATCAATTTATAAATTATCGACCAAAGCAGCCTAAAAATTAGTAAAATACCACTATTTGGAATGTTTTAAAAATAAAATCCAAAAAGTTCTGAGGCTATGCGAATGCGCCCCACACAAGCACTAGCTAGGGCACACCCCAGACCTCCCTCCCCCCCTTCCTTGTACCAGGATCCATACTTTCCCCGAAACAATTGGGACCTATCAATAATCTAGACCCAGCCAGCGTGCAGCATAGGTATTAACCACTGACCAAGCTATACCATCTTCACAACCAGTGAGGGAGCTTTGCTCCTAGACTATGTGCTTGGGCAACAAAAGAACCATATCTTACTCTGGATTCCAGCCAAGACCCATGACAACGAGAGAGGCTACCCTACCGATTGTGACTGGGATCCGAAAACAAAAGGAAACGACACTACACACTGCAACCACAGGCCTAGCTAGCCTATAGCCATTGTTGTAAGATACCCGAGAATGTAAACATCATTACTCATTTTTGACATTACCTCAACACAGTGGCGGCCTGACCATTCAAATTCGGGGCCATGACCCCGCGAGAAATAGGTGGGTGGGTGGTCAGGTCAGGGTGGATGGAGGTGGAGGGTGGGGGGTGGACGGTCGTTGTGTGGACGTTAAGTTAGTAGGCCTATTAAAGGGGTATTTAACCGCTAAACTCAAAAAATATATTTCATTCAGGCTAACTAGTAATGAATTTAGCAATTAAAAGAAAAATTATTGGGGACCTCCCAAAAGATTGTCAAACTTGACATTTTTCGAGCTAGGTCCCATCGGCAAAAATATCCCATAAGAAATAACATGGGGACGATCTTTATGCCCCGTGACCTTGGAGGATTTTGATCCAAAAAAATATTGGCCATTATTGACGTACTCGACAGCCTTTTCTGTAAATTCTCTATATTTTGTTTTGTAATTTGGGCAAGTACTTCGGTCAAAATATGCTGATTAGTGATTACCAAGATGGGGTGTGATTTTGGAATGCGTAATTTTGCGTGTTTGAGGGTATATTTGGGCACAGTTTCAAGACACGATGTTATAAAGGGGCATTTTAGATTGGTACTATGTTCTAGTATGTGGACCAAAAAAGAAGCAGGTTAAAGCCAATTTAGGAAATTTTCCAAAACACCAATTTTCGCCAATTTCTGGATCAAAAAAATTAAAAAATTCGTGTTAAATCACAGTTACAAGATATAATTTTTTTAAACGGTCATTTAAGTGTAGTATTGTGCTATAGATCACGTGGTAAAAAATAATTTTTGGGGTTTTAGCCCCTTTAATCATTGAGTGTTTGCTGCATAAATATGAGCTATAAAAGAAATAGTATCATGCCTATTGCCTATATGATGAAAACTTCCCGAACAAGCAAATACCCGTGTCAGATGGGAATGTAATTGTGATGGTTTTAAAATGCGCGCTCAAAAGTTCATGCCAAATAAACTGAAATAAAACAAGGTGACCCAAACGCGCGGTAGCATCAAGCATCTAACATTTTTTCAGTATGGGTGTCCGCAAGGCGTGGGGGGTGGGGCATGGGGGCAGGTGCCCCCCCACTGGTTTTGCTTCCAAGACCCCTGGCCAAGCTTTTAACATTTGATAGTTCTATTTTTTTCGGTTTCTTGAGCCAACTTTTTTGTTAAAAAACCCAATCGAGCATAAGGACGAGACCTTCCAGGACAGTAGCGCCCACCCCACAGGAGCAAGGTAGCGGCCGAACCAGTAGCCTGGGGGAGGGGGGGCAAAGAAAGAAATTATTGAGTAAAAATATGAGAGGATAAAAGAAAACACGCGGCAATTCGAAAGAGGGTGTCACTGTAATGGGAATTAATACAAGAAAACCATACCAATGTTTATGTATGAACCTATCTGGCATAGACTGTTCAAAGTAGACACAGGAAAAAGTGTAATACACTGATTTGTGTTAGCGCTGTGGTAAGAAAATTTATTAAAATAATGAAATACGTTAAAAATAGAAAGTAACAACACCCCTAAAAATATAAATAACAATTGTAAGGCGCCTACTAATTATAATAAAATGTGGAAAAATCACACTAAGACCACATACATCATTCTCTATAACCCACCAACAAACGAAACAAAATTTTTAGATCTAGTCACTATTGACAGTACGTCAGTAATTGTAGGAGATTTTAATGCACCCAATAAAGCCTGGCATTACAATACAACAACAAAAGTTGGACACATAGTTGAAGAATACATAGACAGCAACCCGCTGATGCTACTGGAAGCAGCAGATCCATATACCTTCCTCTCATACAGAGGAGGCCTCTCCAGACCAGATTTAGCCTTATGCCACACAAACTTATTCAATCACATGAAACAGGACAACCTAGAGTCTCCTTCCGGTGCTGGACACAAAATTTTACTTATAACAAGACAGAAATGTAAACCTGAAGCTAGAGAAACCAAATGCACTTGGAATTTTAAAAAGGGTAACTGGAAGGAGTACAGAAGAATTACCGAAAAACTATTCCTGGAATTTGAATCAAGGGAAAACATTGATTTAGACAACCAGAAAATTATAGATATCATGCAAACAGCTGCAGAAAAAACTGTACCTAGAGGAAAACAAACAAATTACAAACCGTTCTGGAATGAACAACTACAAACTCTGAAACAACAAAGAGATCAAGCAAGGAAAACTGCAGAACAAACTCAAGACATGAAAGACATGATTCAACTCAGAAGAGTACAAGCCATGTTAAAAAGACAAATTTTGGAAAGCAAGAGAATAGCATTACAAGAATATGTGGAGCAAATAGATTACAGAAAGGATGGTGTCAAAGCACATAGATACTTCTCCAGTCTATGTAACCAAGAAAAGAGGGAAGAACAACAGGAGCCAATAATATATAAAGAAGTCCAACTCACCGAAGATAAGGATAAAGCAGAGGCGTTCTGTCAGTATATGTCACAACAAACAAGACCAATAAATAATAAACATGTAAAAGTAGAGCAACCAAAATACATACATGATAACGAGGACCCTTATAATGCACCATTTAATATCCATGAATTGGGACAAGCATTAAGTAAACTGAAAAACAAGAAGTCACCAGGAGTTGACCTTATCTACCCTGAATTCTTGAAAAACCTAGGAAAGGAAGGGCAACTGGTATTACTGACACACTTCAATGCCATATGGGAGGGAAACATACCAGATATATGGCGAAAAGCAGAAGTTATCCCCATAGTGAAGAAAGGAAAAGACAGTAGTAAAGTAGAGAGCTATAGGCCAATATCTCTCACAAGTATGATGTCAAAGCTCATGGAACGTATGGTAAACCAAAGACTAAAAATCTACCTGGAGACAAATAACCTCATAACAGAACACCAGGCAGGCTTCAGGAAAGATAGAAGCACTCTCGACCAAGTGGCATATCTACAGCAGGAGGTGAAGGAAGGCTTCAATAAACAACTAGCAACACTTGTGGTGTATGTTGATTTCCAAACTGCATTTGATGTTGTGAACAGAAAGATCTTACTTACAAAAATGTCGGATATGAACATCCCAAGCAACATATACAGATGGACTAAAAATTTCCTGAGCCAGAGGTATATGAGAGTGAGATATGGAAACAAAAGATCAAAATACAGAAAAACCAAGGCAGGAGTTCCCCAGGGAGCAGTCATGAGTCCTACCCTTTTCTTGATCTTCATAAATGACCTAGCTGACTATATTGAAGAGAGAAGTGAGGTCAAAGTAAAGCTGTTTGCAGATGATGTGGTGCTGTGGTACAGTGGTAGAGATAAAGATAAGATGGAAATTGAAATGAATAAAGCCCTTAAAGCTCTGGAAGAATGGACAGAAAAGAATGCAATGATAGTTAACGAAAAGAAGACCGTGTACGACTACCACACTACGGGACGAAGTGTACCAACATTTTTACTCAAGTACAGAACAAACCTGTTACAGAAAGAAGATAACCCAGTATACCTAGGTGTAACTATGGATCAAAAAATGACAATGACCAAGCATATTGAAAAAATGCAAGCAGCAGGAAGGAAGCGATTAAACCTGTTAAAAAGAGTTGCAGGTGTTACCTGGGGGGCAACAGAGAACACATTATCTACCACATATAAAACCTATGTGAGACCACTGCTTGAATATGGTAATGCAATCATAACAAAAGCCCCTAAAAATGCACTACAATCTCTAAATAGGGTCCAAAATTCTGCACTCAGAATAGTTACTGGAGGTGTTAAAACCACACCTATAGTAGCTATGGAAGCAAAGGCCAATATTCCACCCCTAGAGGCCAGACAAAATGAAGCTGCAGGGATCCTATATGAAAAACTGGTAAGACTGGATCAGAACTACTGGGATAAAGAACCATGTGAAAAACATAAAACCCATGTAACATTCATAACGAAGGCACGACAAATAAATGAGCATTTAATTGGGAATGAGGCAATTAACAATAGACAAGACCTCCTACCACCAAACATAAATGTTGCATTGTTAGAAATCCCACATGCATTGACAATACCTGACATCGACGGTAAGAAAAACAACCACTCATTGGTTCAACTAAAGAAATTGACATTGGCATACATTCGCCAGAAATACCCAGAAAATGAATGGCTACATCTGTATACAGATGGATCAGCATCCCCAGGGGAAGGAAATGCGGGCGCAGGGATATACAGCCGAGAATTTGAGGCTTCCTACCCAGCTGGTGCTAATGGAAGCAATTATGATGGAGAAATCCGAGCAATAGTTGAAGCACTATTGAAACTATCAAAATCTGAAAACCGGAAAATTGTGATCCTATCCGACTCCAAGACTGCCATTGCAGCCATTGCAAATAGGGAGGAAACAGAACCCGAAATTAGACAATGTAAACTACAGATTCTACGACTCATGAATGATGGGAACAAAATTGTGCTACAATGGATACCGGCCCACTGTGGCATATATGGTAATGAGAAGGCCGACTACCTAGCCAAACAAGGTAGCAAAAAACAACAAGAAAGAAAAAACTGTCACATAAATCTCTCAAATCTCACCTGCATGCGTCGACAGACAAAGCAGTCCGTAAGGAATGGCAAGAGAGGGGGCAGAATAAACTGTGGGAAGATTACACTAGAATGAGGCCGACTGGTAAACGTAAGTGCTACAGTAGAAAAATAGAGACAGCTCAATTCCGGCTTCAAACAGGACACGACCTACTCGGAAAGCACCTCCATAGATTTGGAATTTTTGAATCTAGTGTCTGTCGGATGTGTGGAGCTGGGGAACAAGACAGGAAACATCTTTTTCAATGTACATATATAAAGCTTGAACGCGACAAAATGCCAAATGGCATGGATCGGAGCGAACAGGAGTCCTATCTCTACTGGCTAACTAGAAAACACATGATGACATGAATAATGTCAATTGTTGGCATATGAAAAGAAGAAATATAATAAAATATCAAGGACAAAACCAAAACTATGAAATAAGTTTTATGCCACTGGCCGGTCTGGTCTGTAATTTTTTTTTAAAGCTATCTTACCAAGAAGTGTCCGACAATACTTTTCAGTCTATCCAGCTTTTGCTATCTTCGATGACATAAAAGAAATGTACAGGTAAATCCACTCCACTCTATTATTTAAATGCATATATTATTTTAGAATAGTTTAGTTGTGAATTAGAATATTCATTGCATTTTTATATATATTAATATTAAAAATTGAGAAGGGTACACACGTCACCTAAATATCCTGGTAATGTCAGTTCGACTGCACAAAAACTACATTATTTTGATGTTGCATTTAGCCCACTACTTTTTTTCTAAAACGCACCAAATGTACTCTAAAAACCTGATTTAAAACTTTTTGCCTGCGGCGCGATTGTTGGGGGGCCCCAAACCCCCCTAATTTTTCCGCGAAGGTACAAGTTGGGATTTTTGCCCGTCCCGGACAAGATTTCTGTAGACGCCCTTGCCGGTGGGTATGCTTAGTTTGCCACGGCGTATCCAAGGGCTCGCCTGAAAACGTGTTTTAGGCCACCTAATTTGGGGCACTATAGCAAAAAATGTTTCGCCATCACGTTCAGGAAAGGGCAAGGGGGACAGTTGGGGGGGACCCCCATGGCCCCGAGCAAGTAGAAGTGCTAATTTGCCCTTATTTGATGTCTGGATTTATGATTAAACTTGTACAATCGATTTCTTTACTGATGAACGTTTGTTAAATTTAATGGTTGGCAATTTTCTGCGAAATAAGTAGCTTATTGTGTCTTTTACCTGCAATAGTTCGTCTTGAGTTTTGAAAAGAATATCACTCCATGGAATAATGCGAATTTGCGAAAGCGAAGATGTGAGGTGGGGTAAAGTCATATTATCTCAGTAATCAAAAAACCTAATAACCGCCCAACTCATTGTTGGGAATCTGAAGCTTTTGACTAAAGGACAAAAAATTGGGGGATAAATTATTTTGAAGGTTTCCTTTAAGATTCCTTTTGGTGGTTTTCTAGTTTCGAGTATCGACTGCACAAAATTACATAATTTTGGTATTGTATTCAGCCCACTACTTTTTTCTAAAACCCACCAAACGCATTCTAAAAACCTGATTTTCAAAATTTTCGCCTGCGGCGCTATTGTTGGGGGGCTCTGCCCCCCAAACCCCCTGAGCTTGCCCAACGAAAGTACAAATTGTGATTTTTGCCCCCCTGCCAAAATTCCTGCGGGCGCCCATGCTTGGGTGGGTGGGTGTAATACTATAAAGTTGGCCCCGGGGGTTTTCAAGGGTTCAAGCCGCCACTGCCTCAACAAGCCTTTTTTTAGACACATTATTAATAGAAGGCCCACTATTTGATTAAAAAAAAAGTTTTCCACAAATAATAAACTGTCTATAATTTTATGATATAGACCTATCATAGCACAGGCACAGCCCTAATTTACACATATGTAACTTATAACATAGGTACCTCTATTAATTGGGAATTGGATATTGACATCATGGAAATTGAGAGACAAAAACAAATCATTGAATATACTAAACATGCATGTGTCGGCTCCCAATTGCAACACAAGACGTCATCGATTAAACCAAGATAAGGCCTAATAAAATAACAAATAAATCCCAGCCTACCCATTGATCGCAAGACAACTGTCATGTTGGCAACATGGGGATGTTATGTACGAGTTTCTGGTAAATGGATTTAATTCTGGTTCGATAAATACAAACCCGCCTTGGAAATGGTTAGATCAGGAAGGGAAGGGGCATGTGCTATAAATAGCTCAGACAGTGGTGTATGGCTTACTTGACTGGAGGAGACTGCTTCTTGCTGTAGACGAGGAGAAACCGTACTCGAACGAGATCACTGTTTTGTACAACGTAGTACTTGATTGGAACTTCACCGCCGTAGCTATCAACCGTGATGGCTCGAGACTTTCCCAGCTCTGGAAACAAGATATAGTAATACTTAATAAAATATGTCCAACTAGGCCTCACACTTTATGAGAGCAGAATAATATTATTGGATGAGCGTAGCGAGCGAAGCGAAGATTCCATTTCACTACACTGGAGAAAAAAATCCGGAATGTTTTTTTTTTCTTTTTTTTGTATTTTTGTGTCTGTGAACACGATTCCGGCTAAACCAATACTCCAATTGCGATGAAATTTTATGGAGGTCTATGAAATCTCTGAACGAAGAACTGCACGGGGGGAAAAATCAATCGAAAAATTATTTCTCATGAAAATCGCAATTTTACGATTTTTTTCGATTTTTAAAAAAATTCTTCGACTTATAAAACCTACATGCTTTATCCGATTGTAATGATTTTTTCACAGAACTTTAATTTTATGAATTAATATATTCGTGTGAAATTCGAGCGTCATCGAAAAATCATCTATTAAAAAAATTGCAATTTTACGCTTTTTTCTTTTAAAAAAAAATTACGCTCATCCATCAACGCGGCGGGACTTAAGCGTTTTCCTAGTTTTATATTTGATAAGGTGCAAGATGACCCATTACAAGACCTATTTCATATTGTTGGGTGGGCAAAGATTGATAGGAGGCTAGCATTACGATGTCGTAATGTTATTTGTATATATTTATGTGACCTTCAACTCTACACAGCCGCCAAACTCTTTCAAGGTAAGCTGTTGGCTCCTAGCCTCCTCCCCACCCAACACTAAACCAGCCTCTAGGCCCTACCAACCCAAGAAAGACCTATTTCATACCGATCCTTACTTATGCAGAGGGAACCAGCTGGACTCACGACATGGATTCCCCAGGAGCACAGCGCGTAAGACAAAAGGGCCAGAATCAGAAACAAGGACAAGATTTGGCTGAATCTAAACAGTCAAGGTACAATACCACAAAATAATGGTTTATTCTGGGTTAGTAAAGGTTACTATCTCTATGATGTGTTGGAGAAAATTTAACACAACATTTTAAATAAATTTTAAATTACAAGATTTTGTTGTTTTTAAAATTTTTGTTTCAATTTTATTTTTGTAAAACATTCACCAAATTAAAAATTAGTGCAAACAAAAATGTATAAAATTTACATAAAAAGTGTAGGCTCTATCACTTTTCAAAAACCAAATATATTGGTAAGAATTTATATTAATTTTTTCAAAAAAGTAGGTTACGTCAAAATTAAAAAATAAGATTTTTGAAACATTGTTTTTCTGAAACAAAATTGGCATTTGGTTAAAAAATGGCAAAAATGTTACATATTTATTTAATTTTAATACATTTAATAACAAAATATGTTTTAAATTGGCAATATATTTCAGAATCCCTTGAAATTGATGGGATTTTTTCTGTTGATATAGTTGCAAAAGTGATAGATTGAGAGCAATGTTTGTCGGGAGGCTCTGGGTACAGAAAACTCACCTTTACTTTGGCACTTAACATCGGGGTGGTCCAGCATTTCGCACATGGCAACGATGCTGAGGTGACTGCCTATTGTACTAGAGCCCCAGCCCAGGCCCATTGGACTGTACGGAAGGCTGACAGAAAGTTCACTTGACAAGTAGACACCCTGCCCAAACAGACAAGTCTGAAAATAACCAAAACAACATGAGTAACAATAAGAAGAAAATTTTAGTAAAATTGCTAACTACTGTAGTTGCAAAACAAATTCTGATAACAAAGTGATTTTCTTCATCATTTTAGAACACTACAATAGTAATCCTGTCAAATAAGATCGTATATTGACGTTTGGAGGAAAAAATTGCGATGTCGCTGAATTTTTGCAGAGACTTTCCTTATATAATACTTATCAACATACTAAAACTCCCCTACAATCGGACTGGAGCTTCGGCCGCCATATTGGAAAATGGCGGCCAAAAGGTGTTTGTTATCAAATATCTCCAAATTGGTTTGAGATAGACAAAATATCTCAATGGCAAAAATATTCCTCATTTAATTCTCTACAAAACAGGTGTCTTTTATAGTTTTGGCAGGGGCAACGGTTACGTCACAAATTCGTGGTTTATATGTTGCTCATTGGAGTACTAGCTTATTTCCAAATTTTCACGCCCAGCATCAAACAATGCCCGGTAAATCCGTAAGAAATCGATTTAAATACAAAAAAACTTTTGTACGGGGTTCATGAAAGCTTCCATTAGTATTATAAAAATTAGTTCTGCGAAATCGAATTTTGCATTTACCTGGAATTTGGTTTTACCAATGTTGGCATTTCCTCAAAAATGCCCTTTTTGACTGTCCATTATTAAGCACTAAATAGCATTGGAGGAAAAATTCTTGCTACGCACATTGAAATGACTCAAATAATGATCCGATTACAACCAAAGTTTAATTCAATATGGCTGCTAATTCCTAATATCCACAACATCAAAGTTGTTTATGTAACAAAAAGAGTGTAAAAACAGCACGAAAACAGTATTCATATTGTGAATATAAGGAATTAGCAGCCATATTGGATTTAAACTTTGGTTGTAATCGGATCATTATTTAAGTCATTTCAATGTGCGTAGAAAGAATTTTTCCTCAAATGCTATTTAGTGCTTAATAATGGACAGTAAAATATGGCATTTTTTAGGAAATGCCAACAATGGAAAAATCCAAATTCCGGGTAAATGCAAAATCCGATTTCGCAGAACTGATTTTTAAATACTAATGGAAGCTTTCATGAACCCCGTACAAAAGTCCTTTTGTATTTAAATCGATTTCTTACGGATTTACCGGGCATTGTTTGATGCTGGGCGTGAAAATTTGGAAATAAGCTGGTACTCCAATAAGCAACATATAAACCACGATTTTGTGACGTAACCGTTGCCCCTACCAAAACTATAGAAGACACCTGCTTTGTAGGGAATTGAATGGGGAATATTTTTGCCATTGAGATATTTTGTCTATCTCAAACCAATTTGGAGATATTCGATAACAAACACATTTTGGCCGCCATTTACCAATATGGCGGCCGAAGCTCCAGTCTGATTGTAGGGGAGTTTTAGTATGTTGATAAGTATCATTTAAGGAAGGTCTCTGCAAAAATTCAGCGACATCGCAATTTTTTCCTCCAAAAATTCTTATTTGACAGGATTATAGTATATTAATTCACACTTTCAAGTTTAAACTAAGATAAGATTAGATAATTTGTTTGCCAGTTGACTTGTACATTATACAAAATAATATATTGGTTTCGTCAGGATTTGTTACATTTTAGTAAACAGTAACATTATATAAAATAAACCTCCATACACAGTATACACTACACAGTACACATGATTTATACAATAGTAGGCCTAATACAAGTACCTCCAAAATGAGTAAAATTATAGATAGGTCACAATAACAAAAGGTAAGACATGGTGGGTATGCCTTCCAGGACAGTAATAAATCGATAACGAAACAACAATAAGTAGGTAAGAAGAAGTAATCAAGGAGAATATGATAAATAAAATAAATACAAAAGAATGAAATGGAATGGCCAAGAGGATAGGTTGATAAAAAAGAGGTGATAGAATGAATGCAAGTAACACATATTATTAATTGAATTGAATGATGGCACAGGCAATAGGCCTACTGAGGTTGAGTTATTTGTTAGGAAACTCTATTTACTTTATTTACAAAAATATAGTTAATTGGTAGGCCAGCCCATAGAGAAATAACCGGGGAAGAGTGGAAACACAATGTTAAATAGCGGGAACCGCAAAAATTAGTTTAGAAGTTCGGAAGATTAATTCATAGAAAGCAGCACCAACATCTTTAGTGTCGCGATCTATGAATGACTCTTCCAACTATCAAGTAACAACTAGCGCAACCTAGTGACTACTGCTTGGACCCCCGGTTATTTCTCTATGGCTTGGACTATCTAGGCTTTTCGTGGCGCCGGTGGGGGGATTTCCGTTTTATTTCATGGTTTTGTTCATGTAATTGAAAGAAATGTTAAAAGTGCGTGAAGAGAGTATCCAATAACACTTTTATTATTTCTTTCAACGACTTCTGGGACTTTGGAGACCTATTGGGACATTAAATGTTCATCAATATCCGATATTGCAAACACCACCACTAGGCCTAGGTCTAGGCCAAGGCCAGCTTGCTGGAGCCAGTTCTTTTATCAGTACACACGCGTTTTATTCTGAACTAACGAGTATTTACGAATGCACTAGGCGCTGCAAGAGTGGTTTTAGAAACTCTCAAACAACTCAAAACTTTGATTTTGGCACTAAAAAAACGAGAAACAACACAAATAGCAAAGACTGACAGCAGGCTGGAACTGAACCGAAAAAAGAAATGCCTATCACTGCCTTCTCGGCGCTCGCGGTAAACATCACCGTTACCATGGTTACAGTCTTCGATGGTGCTGCTTTCTGTGAATTAATCTTCCGAACTTCTTGGTAAACACGGTAGCTCGATGGTTCCCGCTCGGCTATGCTTGTTACCACCCCGTGGGCCAGCCTTTATGGCAAATAGTAATGATAATGTTTATAACAAGAAAGAAAGAAATAAGAAGAGAAACCACAAGTTTACTCAATGAGTTAGTCGTTTATGGAGTAGAAGCTAATAGTATAGGACACGATTCTATTTTTAGCTATCGATTGTTGCGTTACAATGAAATTTCGGACAAACATCAGATTCACAGCCGTCTGGTTGACAACCTTTACATACATCCAGACGGCGGTGATCAGATTACTTTGGACAAACAAAAGCAAGTGACAGCTATCAAGCAAGGTCTATCTCTCTGTATTCTATCCATTAAACTGTTCCGTTGAAAGCCGTAACATTCGAGTCATGTACAAAGTTAAAAATTAATAGGCCTATTTGATATAATTGTAACAATGGTTGCAGTAATTTTGCAACAATTGTCTGAAAACTAATGATAACACCAGCGCCAGTGCTGCTCTCCCACAGCAGAGCAGGCATTTATAAAACATCACTTCCGCCCTAATTGGGTCCTATGCTATTGGTCACAACTCACAAGGAAAGATTTCAAGTTGTGTTTGAAGGAGGACAGGGAGGGGAAGGTTTTGATGTGACCAGGGTGTTTATTGTAGAGGGTGGATGCAAGATGTTCAGAGGGAGGGTTCAGAGGGTCAGGTTGTGGGAGGGTCGATGGATGTGGAGACCGGCTCTAGTGTGATGAGAATGCACAGAGGGGTTCAGAGGGAACAGGTTGCTGTGGGTATGGACAAATAATGCCGCTGTTTGGATTAGGGGCTACAGGCTATGAGGCAGGGTTGCCACCAAGCCATTATTTTTAGTATAGTAGTGTAGTAGTACTTTAAAAATCCTGAGAAATCCTTGAAAATACCTGTTTAGTATTTTGTGTATTATTAAATAGGAAGAGACGATGGTATGAGCACGTATGAAGAATGAAACAAGATAAAATCCCAAGAAGAGAATTTGAATGCACATGGGGGGGGAGTAAGAAAAGTTGGACGCCCAAGAGATAGATGGAGTGACTAAATAAAATGGAACATTGAAGAAAGAGGGAAATCATGGGATAGAATTTAATGGAGAAAGACTCTGGGAGGATAGAAAGAAATGTAGAGAACTGGTAGAAAATACCTGTCATAGAAGACATCAAAGTAGATGAGGAAGGTGTTGAGCCTGGCTAGCAAACACTGAAAGTCCACAGCCCGAGAAACTGGTGATACGTCACCCCCCGACCTGACTTATGTTGGAACCAGGTGTTTGATTATTATTATTATTATTATTATTATTATTATTATTATTATTATTATTATTATTACTTGAAGCAATTATCAACATATTCAGGATTCCATACAATAATACATTATGCCAGATTGATTTTAGTGAATTTAGGCCCAGTTCCCACTAATTGGTTTTGTTAAAGGAGATAGGACATACGTGTTAAATTTAAATTGTTATTGTTTTAGTCTTAAGAAAATTGTTATAACAAATCAAAAATTCTTATGACAGACCAATCAGACGTCAATAATCCTTATGACGATCAATAAAAAGGTGTAATAACTTCATTATGACAGGACACTAAAACATTAGGGCCTACTAACCAATCAGGATATCGGATTTCTTATAACTAGAACACGGTTGTGGGAACTGTGCCTTAACTAACATTACATGTGAGCATGCCTTAGAATCAGAATTTTCTTATATATAAAAAATCTTTATTGTAATTCCAATATACAAATTACAAAAGGTGATATTCATTTTTTTACATGTAGGATGAGAGCTCCTCCATACAAAATGTTCTTCCATATTACCTTTTGAGTGACTAATATATAGCTAGAGTCGTAACGGCCTATGCTGAGTGTCTACGGAAAAATTTGCCTCCGCTCATGTAGTACATTGCCAACATGCTAGGCAGCGTGCCCGACAGCTCGAGCGAAGCTACAGCTACCTAGCAGCAATCGGAGTAACTTCGTGGGCCCCTAGTGGAGAACCGGATGTCAATTTAAATTAGAACGCGCGGAAATTTTTTAACATAAGATACATTGATACAAGCATTTCGTTCGTAGGTTTTCGCGATTAATATTATTTATACATACAAATAAACTTGTTTCGAGTGTAAAATACAAATGAATATGTCAATATTGTTTGTTTTATATATTTTAACATAAAATATTATGTTTTTATATTTGAAACTTCTAAAATTTTAAAATTTTCTCTAAAACTGCATGGTAATAAAGTTATTTTGCAGCTGCATGGTATTGTTCTAGGAAGGCCATGCTTATAGGAAGTGTATTAAAAGGAAATATACTGGGAAAAGCTTCGCAAACGCATGTTCAGTCGCGTTTATGGATGAGCGTAATTTTTAAACGAAAAAAGCGTAAAATTGCGATTTTCAGGGAAAAGTGTTTTTCGATTGCGCTCAAATTTCACACCAATATATTATTTTATAAAATAAAGGTTCTGTATTAAAACCGTTACGATCGGATAAAGCATGTAGATGTTATAAGTCAAAGAAATGTAAAATAAAAAATAAAAAAAAACTTAAAATTTGGGCGATTTTCATAAAAAAAAATTTTTTTTGAATGCGCTAAAAGTTCACACGAATATATTAATTCATGAAATTAAAGTTCTGTGAAAAGATCATTACAATTGGATAAAGCATGTAGGTGTTATAAGCGAAGAAAGTTTAAAAAAACAAAAAAAACACGAAAAAATTTTGCGATTTTCATGAGAAATATTTTTTTTAATTGCCGGCGTTCAAAACTGAACGTGCAATGAAACAACTACTTATTTCTTTGATTACTGCACAAATTAGAAACTTGAATCAGTGAGTATCACCCAAAATGAACAACACTGGTCAAATTACTAATAATTATAGAACTGTCAACGTCACTCGCACCGGGTACCGGAAAAAACGTTAAAAACTTTTATTGGTTCACTTTACGGTTTGGAACAAGTTTTGTTTTTGACATCATCAACCCGTAAACCCAAACGATTAATTAATATCATGCTGTCGCCGAAAAACTCAATCTCTTCAAACTCCACTCATACTCAGACTTAAGTCCTTTTATCGGTTAAAATAACAATGTACAATGTTTTTTATCTATATTTCGTAAATCTTTGGAAATTTTATTAAAACTAAAAGCATATTGTATTTCAATATGATCGCCTGCCACCCTGGCGCGAGTATTAGCATTGTGATTTACAATTTCTTTACCCCGTCTGGGCCCGGTTTAGAATTGACCCAGAGCATGGCTCTGCAAATCGTCCCAGTCGATTCAAAAAGAAGTCCACCTCGCAAACATCAGCTAGTAAGAGCCCAAAAAAAAATCACAAAATCTATTTATTTTTGTAACTTTTTTAAAAATATTTTTTTAAAAGTTATGTTCATAAAATCAAATTGACAGGTTAAGTTTACAAAGGCTATGCAAATTGCGCTATCAAAATCATAATAAAATATTATAAAACATTTAAAATAATTGTCTTTTTCACGAGCTTGGAAAATTTCCACAATTACCCGCTTGGTGGGGGCATTCCAAGAGTAAATACCTCTGCATTCCGCGTCAAAACCTGGTTTGCACGAGCTCATCCATCAGTCTTCAAATGTGGGGAGGGGGGATTCTTCGGCGAGCATTAAACCATCGTCATCACAATTCTGGGAATCATATTATTATCATGTTGTTTTGTCTTCACCAGCAGGTTCGGAAAGGCCTCACATTTCCCACACACTGTTGTGGCAATTTTTTAACATAATCATTCATGCAAAGTTCATATTATTTATCTATATTAATTACAAGATAAAAGTACCCTACAACTGTATGTTTACTGAAATGTTCCACTGTTTTTATTACGTTTTATGTTTTTATAATATGATTTTAAATTTATTATCTTTGTACCTCAATGTAAAATGGCAGCAATGCTGTACTTGAGTGAAGGAATAAATAAAAGATAAAGAAGTATTTTATAAGGTAGGACATAAAGGAGGTAGCGATATAGTAAATTAATAATCTAATTTAGCAAGAGCAACAGAGCCGTCAAATTATCACATGCTAATCATCAGAATAGAATATGAGGAGACTATACACAATTAATAAAAATATGGATATTGACAATTGTTTACGAAATGAGGATAATTATGACAATATCCTACTTGGTGGTCGGGTTTTAAGGGGCCCAAAAACAACTTCAACATTTGAAATTTACATTGTTTGTATCTTCTTTCTCATTGTGACAATATTTTTATAACAATATTATTGATCTTCTTGAGAATGGATTTGTTTCACATAACAACGTCACTTGTGAGGTCCAGGAATTTGCGTTGGCATGAAATCTGTGCATTTCATCAGGTTTCACAGACAGAGTAAAGGTAAATTCTCGGAACACTCGCAAGCCGGAGCGGAAGTAATAAAAAATAAGGGTCTGCTCAGGTACTGGGACAAAGTATTAAGCCGCGGTCCAATAAATTTACAAAAAAAATCTCTACTGTCTGTGCATCGATTTTATTCAAATCTAACGATTATTTTATTTTTGGTGGATTGGACCGGATTGGACTTTGCTGGCAATCTATATTATGCTGTCACAGAAGTAGTATTTTTCGTGTACAAAAAGAATACTAACCCAGAAAAAAAATACGATTGGCAATACAATTTCGCAAATTATTTATATATTTCACTGTAACGATATTTTTTTAGAATGAGCCTGACCTATTTCCCCGAGCATAACGCTTTTTTATAATCAAGGCATAAACAAATGACAAAGAGGTCTGGCTCAATCAAAAATATTTTTTGATCGCGAGATCGCGAAAAATTAATTTAAAATAATATATAACCATAACTCACTAAATACCCCCAAATAAACTATGTTTTAATTTAATGGAAACACTGTTAAAATATTCAATGGAATATATTCCGGTGATTATGTGGGGCAGACAGCCCGCGTAGGAAGATGGGTTTTGGTGATGGGTACCCCCCCCCCCCCCCCCTTTCCAGTGTACCCCACACTGCCACCACCACAGAGTACATCACAACGATACACAACACTGAGAAAATAATTATACAGTCAGAATACTAGAGTGTTGTATGTGGAAGAAAAAATCTCATAATACTCATGCCAATGATGGTAATTGCACTTGTGAAGGGCGCGGGATGCCCTGTTGCAATGTGTTCATAAAAAATAATTTCCCCCTCCCCAATCACTTCCGTTACAAAGCATGACCACGTATGACGTATCACGTAAAAGACATAGAGGAAAGAGGACATTTTCTCTCAATCATCAAAACAAGGTCCGCAGCAGGCACGTATTTCAAACCGCCTATGTGATAAGATTCTCCTTCGGGACGTCTAGCAAAGAGAGCTTTGTGTTTGAGTTAGATTGATCATTGACAATGACAATATTGTATTTGATCTTTAGGAAGGGTATCTTTAGTACGATACATTTTCGACATTGATTACATAAGCTATTATTAATCAATGATTATTTACGAAGAGGGCCACTGTGATCTAAAGCAGATTGCGAATATAATATGTTAAACATGGTTCTGAGAAATGTTTTTTAACTGCTATTTTGCATCTTTCACACGTTTAATTTCCATGCGCTCAGTTTTGCGGAAATACATGCCCCCCCCCCCCCCCCCCCCCCATCAGAGCATAGTCCCTCAGTAGTCCACAAACATGAAACTCCCAACCCCTCGCTATCGCATTTCGACCGCCTGCGGCAAGCCGTGATAAAATAAGCAAGTCCTCGGAAGACAAGAGTGCTTCGTTTGGTCAAGCGATCAGTATCACTTAATGCGCGGTTGCATTACAATTAATACTTAGCATTTGGCAACGTCGGAGTAGAAAACCCAGCCCGCGCGCGTCTCTGTTTTCTGAGGGAATTCCAGACCATTGTAAAAAGGTAGGCATACTTTTGTCCTACGGCACAGCTCAAGCCTCACATTCACAGCCAAATCTTTGGACCAAATTAATAAATTACGAATTATTGCAATTACTACGAACTGAGAAAACTACTGGTACCGTAATTATTCTATTATGCATACTACTTTTTAAAAAAATAATGGAAATATGTAAAAGAACTTAATTCATAATTTGATGATTTTTGATTGGATTTTTGCTTAACGTCTCATATTTATGCTAAAAATTTTTTGACGAACTTTAACTTTTTAAAAAATTTAGGTTTTAAAATAACTCAACTTTGAAAAGTTCTTTATTTGAGCTGTGAACTGAACGTTTAGAAAGTTCATTTAAAAAATGAAACTGTCCCAAATCTGGGTTGGGGGGGGGGGGGCTAGTGGGTTATGTGTAGGCTACACAAACTAGAAGCCGGTAACGTAATAAATCGTATTCGTTTGATACAAATCAGATTTTTGAAACGGACGGGGAGAAGAGACATTAGGGCCAAAGTGTTACCTCTTGTCTGTGAAACATGATGAAATGCATAGAATTCATGCCAACGGCCATTCCCGGACCTGCTCACAGTTTAACTTGCTTGTTATGCAAAACAAATCCGTCCCCGAAGATCAAGAATTTTTTATAAATTTTTCTACAATAATATTGTCACAATGAGTAAAAAGATACAAACAATGAAAATTACAATGTTTTCTGCTGGCCAAGATTGACATTTAAAATTGGTCTCCTCATATTCTAATGATTTTCACGTTATAATTTGACAGCTTGGCACTCTTGCCAAATTAAATTATTACTTTATTATATCGTTACGTTATTTCTTGAATGAGCGTAGCAAGCGAAGCGAAGATTCATTTCACTACACTGGAAAAAAAACATCCGGAATGTTTTTTTTTCTTTCTTTCTTTCTTTCTTTCTGTTTTTATTATTGTGTGTCTGATAGCACTATTTCGGCTAAACCGATACTCCAATTGCGAATAAAATTTTATTGAGGCCTTCGAAAATCTCTGAACCAAGGAACTGGGCACGTTTTTGAGCGCAATCGAAACATTATTTCTCATGTAAATCGTAATTTTACGATTTTTTCGATTTTTAAAAAAAAATTTTTCGACTTATAACACCACATGCTTTATCCGAATGTAATGATTTTTTCACAGAACTTTATGTCATGAATTTATATATTCGTGTGGAATTTGAGCGCAATAAAAAAATTATTTCTCATGAAAATTTTCAATTTTATGTGTTTTTTTTTTAAAACTTTCTTCGACTTATAACACCTACATGCTTTATTCCAATTGTAATGATATTTTCACAGAACCTTAATTTCATAAATTAATATATTCGTGTTAAATTTGAGGGCATTCAAAAAAAATTTTTTATGAAATCGCAATTTTACGTTTTTTTTATTTTTTATTTTACATTTTTTTTGACTTATAACCCCCTACAAAGCTTTTCCGATTGTAACGATTTTTATACAGAACCCCTTTTTTAAATAAATTAATATATTGGTGTGAAATTTGAGCGCAATCAAAAATAATTTCTCCATGAAAATCGCAATTTTACGCTTTTTTTGTTAAAACATTACCTATCCAACAACCAGCCTGAAAAAGCGTTGCGAAGCTTCCTAGTATATTTCCTTTTAATAACTTCCTTATAACATGGGCCTTCCTAGAACAATACCATGCAAGCTGCAAAAAACTTTATTACCATGACAGTTTTAGAGAAATTTAAAACTTTTAGAAGTTTCAAATATAATTACTAATATTTTGGGGGTTTAAAATATATAAAACAAACAAAAATATGACATATTTTTCATTTGTATTTTACACTCGAAAAACAAGTTTATTTGTATGTATAGTAATATTAATCGCGAAACCTACAAACAAAATGCTTGTATCAATGTATCTTATGTTAAAAAAATTTCCGCTGCGATCTAATTTAAATTTACTCCGGTTCTCCACTAGGGGCCTACGAAAATTACTCCGATTGCTGCTAGGTAGCTTTTAGCTTTGCTCGAGCTGTCGGCACCTGCCTAGCATGTTGGCCCAAAGTACTACATGAGCGAGGAAAATTTTTCCGTAACACTCAGCATAGGCCGTTACGAATCTACTATATATTGTCACTCAACGATATTACCTGCTACATATATTTCCTATTACTAATACTAATTTACTATAGGCCTAATATACTATCGGAAAAAAAGAGAAGAGAAAAACAATTAGACATCAGGCTACATTAATAACTAGACTAGGCCGTGTGACTACTTAATATTTAACAAAGTATTCAAAAAATATGTTTGATAGGTTTATGATATAAGAATAATGAAGTATAATGCTATGAAGAATGAAGAATTATTGATGAGGGGTCATATAGGCTAATGTAGTGGAATTTATATCAACGTTTTAGTTTTCGCCACCGTGTCTATACTCACTGAGTTTATTATTGTTATTACCCGGTGCTACTGATGTTTTTATTACGCACTGTTGTTCGCTTTTTAAGCTGTATTAAATATAATGTATTGATTTCATGTATTTTTAACTATGGTAGGAAATCCTGAGATTTTACCAAAAATCCTGGGATCCTAGAGATACCTACTAAAAAAATTCTTGAAAAAGGATAAAATCCTTGAAAGTGGCAACCCTGGCTTGGGTAAGAATTCTCAGTTTCTTGAAGACTTCTCTACACGAATGCCTTCTAGATACTCTTGCTATGATTCAGATAGCTCTCTTTTGAAGAATGAACATTTGGTTAGCTTGGGGGGAGTGGACGTGGGCAAAGTAGACTAGCAAAAGGATGGGGGGATTTACTATTTGTTTGAGTTTACGATTTTTTTTTTTATTTTTATTTATTTAGGGTTTCTTTAAAGCATAGCTTTACATAAATTTTGTAAAATATTACATTCAATGCTTAATGAGCAACCAGATAATATTTTGTTGGCACCATGGTTAACTGTCACACACCCTCCCACCCCAACTTTGATTTAACATTATATTATTATTAATTATTAATATTATAATATGTAAGAAAATGGGGGACAAAGATACCTAATGGATGACTCGGAGAGACTCATTACTAATGCAGATGATTTAAAGAAAAAATGGAAAGAGTACTTCAACCAATTGTTAAATGCAGGTGCAGAAGACGTAGAGGACAGGGATGAAGAATTAGAAGTTAGGAGGGAAGATGTGGAAGTGAATGGTCCAACCTGGCAAGAAGTGAAGATGGCACTGAAAAGAATGAAGAAGGAAAAGGCAGAGT
>JAMZAV010008767.1:0-26149 GCA_024449915.1 Sweltsa coloradensis | reverse complement strand
AAAAATCGGGTTGTGCAAAATGTGCAAAAAGTGAGAAAAAATATAGTATGTTTGCACTAAAAATTATTTTGAAAACCATTATTTGGGCTCACAAAATGAAGTTTTTCGTACTTTTTGTTTTCTTGTGCAAAAATCAAATTGGTGTGCAAAATTGCAAAAAGTGTGCAAAAATTGGCTGGGTTTTTGACATGAAAATCCTTTTGGTTGTTCTAGCTTTAATTTGGGTCAGCAACAAAAGTTCCGAACTTTTTGTGTTGCTGTCAAAATAAATTTGGGTTGTCAAAATTGTGCAAAAGTGTGCAAAAATATGGTATTAGTGCACGTGAAATTCGTTATTTTGAAAATCATAATTGGTCGCCAAAATAAAGTTGTCGTAATTTTTTTTGTTGCTTGTGTAAAAATCGAAATGGGTTTGTGCAAAATTGTGCAAAAAGTGTGCAAAAATATGCATAGGTTTTGACATGAAAATCCATTTTGGTTGTTCAAGCATTAACTTGGCTCAGCCAAAATGAAGTTGCCGTAACTTTTTTGTGTTCCTTGTACGAAAATCGAAGTTGGTTGTGCAAAATTGTGCAAAAAGTGTGCAAAATTCACAGCATATCGTACGTCATAATTTCATTGGTGGTTGAGCCAAGTTAATGTTCCCGTGTTCGGGGTTACCCGCTGCGTCTAGGAACCGTCCCGAGGGGCGGGTGAGGATCTGTGAGTAGTCTTTGACCATGTCACGGGAAAGTGTTGGTGTAGTTTATTCGGATTAAGGTCGCGTCAACCGTTTGGTCATAATGTGCTACTCTAGTTTTAGGGGATTTGCGGAGAGAAATGGAAGGTGTTTTTTACGTCGTGGTCGTCACCGTTGGGGAGGTCATCAAGGGAAGGGTTTATGGTTTATATGGATTAAAGGTGCGTCAACCGTAATGTATGCGTAAATGTGCAACTTTAGCCGAGAGTATAAGAAGAGGAGGGGCTTATGTTGGTAGGGGGAGGAAACTGGGTTTCTCACGTCGCGGTCGTTATCGTCTTTGACATCGATCGTTGTGTCATTGTCATCGTCGTCAGGGATGAAGATTGCCAGAGCTCGACTTTCGTTTCGGTTTATAATGTACTTCACTGTTACGAAAGCAATGCCTGTGAGGTGTACTTTTTCTCTTGAATCGCCTTGTTCGATTAGCAGAGCCATGATCTGGGCCAATCCTATCCCGGGGCCGCACGAAGGGTCAAGGGATGGGGGAAAGGTCAACGATGATAACATGTTAAGAGTTTGCCTGTAGTTTTGAATAAGTTGTTTAAAGAAATGTATCCATAAATATGTTAAATATATATTTTTATTTTAACATAGTTATATATTATTACAAAAATGTCTTATTGTTAGGTAACGTTTAATAGTCAACGTTGTCATACCCGTTTGCCCCACAAGTGCACCTTCTCCTGACGACTGTAAGCTATCGCTTACGAACATCATTGAGCTAACATGTAACAACTAATGTTTTTATGCTGCGGTGACTCCGGAACGTTTTTATCCTCACTCCCAAAGTAAAACACGCGGAGAGTTTGATCTCAATGTTCGAATCGATTATCTTCCCCTCCTGCCTCAGCCTGAACTTCTTAGTGGAAGTAACAAAGCCAATTTAGCTTCCTTTCAGTCAAGCTAATAAGCGTTCATTAAATATAACTTCTTTTATTCGATTAACTAGTAAAATGCAGTAATAAGACAGCGTTCAAATAACGGAAGACTTGCCTCTGAATGAAGTTGATAATTATGAAATTTGTTGAAAATTTAAGAGAAGCTACAAAAATAGCTTACAGGTGGTTTTTAAACTGTTTTTTTTTATTAAGGACGCGTCAATAGTTAGGTCATAATGCACCAATCTAACCTAGGGGTGAGGTGGGGGAGATGGGGCCCATGCTGGTCAGAACCAGCCACGGGTAAGAGGAGGAAAGAAGGGTTCTCACTTCGCGGTCGTCATTGTCTTTGTCTCATTCGTGGTGTCATTGTCGTCATCGTCGTCGTGGGGTCGTCTAAGGTTTGGTTTATTTGGATTAAGGACGCGTAAACCGTTAGGTTATAATGCACCACTCTAACCTGGGGGGCGGGGGAGAGGATGAGCCCATGCTGGTCAAAACCAGCCACGGGTAGGGGAGGAAAGGGGGTTTTTCACCGTCGCGGTTGTCATGTCTTCGTCATCAATCGTGGTATCATTGTCGTCATCGTCGTCGAAAAGTCGTCAAGGGAAGGGGGAAAGGTCCTCGACGACGATTGCCAGAGCTCGCCTCTATTTTTTTGGGGAGTAAAATACTACCCTTCATACTAGCTGATGTTTGCGAGGTGGACTTTTCCTCTTAAATCGCCTTTTACGATTAGCAGAGTCATGCTCTGGGCCAATTCTACCCCGGGCCCAGTGCAAAAATATATCTCACAGGTGGTTTTTTGAACTGCAATGTACAGCAACATGTATTAGGTCTTCAGTATTTGCATTTGCCGCAAATACAAAACTATATGCTCTTCTATATTTTCATGTCGTGTGAGTTAATTTTTTGGTTTATTTGGATTAAGGACGCGTCAACCGTTAGGTCATTATGCGCTACTCTAGCCTAGGGGGAGAAGAAGCCCCCTGCTGGTCAGAACCACCACGGGTAAAGGGAGGAAAGGGGGTTCTCACGTCGCGGTCGTCATTGTCTTCGTCATCGTTTAAATGGTGTCATTGTCGTCATCGTCGTCGAGGGTCATCAAGTTTTTTTTTGGTTTATTTGTTTTTTGTTTATTTGGATTAAGGACGCGTCAACCGTTAGGTCATAATGCACCACTCTAACCTAGGGGGGGGGGGGGGGGAGGGGCCCATGCTGGTCAGAACCAGCCACGGGTAAGGGGAGGAAAGGGGTTCTCACGTCGCGGTCGTCATAGTCTCCGTCATCGTTCGTGGTGTCATTGTCGTCATCGTCGTTGAAGGGGTCGTCAAGGGAAGGGGGCAAGGTCCCCGACGACGATTGCCAGAGCTCGCCTCTTTTTTTGGGGGAGTAAAATACTACCATTCATTCTAGCTGATGTCAAGGACCGACGACGACGTGAGAAACTAGGGCGCTTCAACCGGTTAGGTCATATTGCGCCGCCTGTGTTTATGACAATTGACTTGATGAGTTAATGGTGTGTTTGATTATTATTTTTATTATAATTATAATTACAATTACAATTACAATTACAATTATTATTATTATATTATTATTATTATTATTATTATTTTTTATTATTATTTTATTATTATTATTATTATTATTATTATTATTATTATTATTATTTTTTTATTGGATGTATTTCATACAAACTGGGTTAAACCGGAGCTAACATGTTGTACGGACTTACGTAAATACTTCCATGTGTACCTATTACATACATTATTACTTTTGTTTTAACTCTAACTAAAATAAGTCATTTATAAATTGTAATATTGTTTGTAGATGATGTTTTCTTTCTGCTGTGTAGGGGTCGTGGCCGATTTCTCGTCGCCAATCCTAGCATTTGCTCTTCGGACTATGGGAAACCACGAAAACCATGTCAGGATGGAAGCTGTCTCGAAATCTCAAAGTTTTCATTCTTAGTTTAAAAATTTACAAACTATTCTACACGTGTTGAGTATTACTGCCTTTTGAGTCTCGATGTATACATTGGGTTGAAGATCTGTTGTTTAATGCTTTCATGTAGCTTCTTCGGTATGATGCCGTTGGCTGATATAATGAATGGGATTGTTTTTAAACCTTTTTCTGTTTCCACATCTTCTTGATCTCAATTGCAAGTTCACTATACTTGTCAATTTTTTTCTTCCACGTGGTCTCGACGTTATGGCACATTGGGATAGCAAGTCGATAAGGGTAGTTTCTTGTTTCTTCTTGTCAATTATTATTAAATCCGGCCCTGTTGTGATGTATCGTTTGGTCTGTTATAACTGTGCGATCGTAATATAATTTGTAATTTTTAACTATCTAGTACTTTCTCGGGTTTTGTTTTTGTAGTAAGGTGTGTGTGTGTCAATGAGGTTGTACTTGATTGCTAGTTTTTGATGAATAATGTTAGCTACTTGGTTATGTCTGTAGAGTAATCGTTTGACATAGTGACTTGCACCCGGATATGTTTGTGTTCGATTGTTTCCCCCTTTGCACTACTTTTCTACATTGATCGTTTACTGTCGCATCTGTATTATGTATTTTTTAAAATTTGTTCGTCGCAATCACTCTGTCTTGAATAGCCATCAATAAAACCTTCTGTTTCCCCAAATAGTTCCCGTTGTTTAACCACCTATTGATGCTTTAAATCTACGTGACCTTTGTGTAGTTCATCAAAATGTCTCTTGTGTAGGGCCCTTTTCTGAGAGACGTAACTCTTTTGAAGCGTCAGTTATGAGTTTCCCTTGTAGTTTGACATTTTCGTTTGCTAGATTGAGTGGAGTTAATGATTTGTCAGCTAGCACCACAGCCCTATGCAGTGTGGTTTGGGTTGCTCTTTGTAAAAAGTATTTTCGTAAAATGTCTATTTGTTTAAATATAAGTTGTTCAGATCAATTAGGCCCCGTCCCCCTTTTTTCTCTTGGAAGTGCCCAATCTCTCTATTGCTGATTTGGGAAATGATGTATTCTGTGGTTGGTAAGTGTAGTACGATTTAATATTTCCAACGCGTGGATGTCTGTCTGCGTCCATTTAATGATTCCGATGAATTGTCAGTACTGGTACAGCATATGTATTTATTGCTGTGATCTTGTTTTTACCGTTTAGTTGCGTTTGAGGATAGACTTTAGCGTTTTTTGTATGTATCTATAAATTTTTGCTTTCATAACTTTATGTTCAATTCTGGCAGCTTGTGAGAATCCTAAATATTTGTATACATCGTTATCGTCCATTATTCCAATCCTATTTCCATCATCTAGCTGGAACTCTTCTGCTTGTGTAACCTTACCCTTTTCGATATGTAGCGTCTTACATTTGTCTACTCCAAACTCCATGCAGATATCTTGACTAAATTCTAATGTTGTATTGACTAGACTGTTTAGTTGAGCAAAATTTGATGCATACAAAATTTAGGTCATCCATGTAGAATAGGTGGGAAAATTTTGTGACATACCACATTATTGTCCTTAATTTTAAATCCGTATGTCGATTCGTTAAGCATATGTGACAGTGGGTTTAATGACAGACAAAAGTCACATTGGAAAATACCCCCGTTTAATTTGTATTGGATCTGTAGTTATCTGCTGGTTTTTCATATTTAGTTTTAGTTTTGTTCTCCATGTCTCCATTACTGTCTTCAAAAAATTTACAATTACTGGGTTGATTTTATAAATTTTTAAAATCTGAATAAGCCATGTGTGTGGTGTTGAGTCAAAGGCTTTCTTGTAGTCAATGTAGTTTACGTGAATATTCCTTTTCTTATTGTGTGGCCTGATTCTTACAGTAGAGTCAATAATAAGTTGTTCTTTTTCATCCCTGTGAGATCTTACAGCATCCTTTTTGTTCCTCGGCCATGATATTGGTTTTCGCAATGATTTTATACTTTATTTGTATGCATGAAGTCAATATTTTATTTTATAGTTGGTAGACATGTAATTGGCCGAAAATTTTCTTGGGTTCTTTGTGTCATTGTCCTTTGGTTTGAGAAAGGTTACTCTTCAGTAAAGAATTCGGGTATTTCTTTAACTCCATTTATAAACTCGTTGAGACATTTTCTAATTTGATTGTGAGTATATTGATTTCTTATACCAAAAAATTTTTAATATTTTCATTACCTGGTGCTTTCCAGCTATGTGTAGCACTGATTGTCGACTTTAATTCATCAATAGTTATACCTTCGAATCTCATCCATTAATATCGCTCATCCTAGCTATTTCATTTTTAATCCATTGTGCATCCTGGTTGTGTGCTACCGGTTACCCCCTATTCCTGTCCAAAACTCTTCTATCTCTGTCTTAGTTGGTGTTTCCATTTCCTATTATTTTTCGGTACTAGATATTTGTTGGTAAAACTGTTTTTTCTTTTCTTTTAACAATTCGGTTTTGTTCTTTTCTAATACTACATACGTTTTTAATCTCTTAGCTAGAGCACTTACTTTTTGTTTAAGTATATCCAAATATTCGTGAATGAATTTGTTAAGTGTTTCTTGCTTTATGTGAACCTTGAATCTTTCAAATATATTTTGGCAGTAAACTTATCACATTTTTAGATCGATTACCCATTCGGGATTGTTCCAGTCGACCGATATCTCTCCTAAGCTCAACGATTCTCCCAACTAGTCGCTTTTTCCCATTTCGTACTTTTCTTCTCCTGTTTTGTCTTTGAAGATGTTGCAGATTTTACCTTTAGCCCAAATATCTAACCACTGCTACAGCGCACAATAAATTGCCGCATGAACGTCTGCAAATGATAGTTCGTCTTGTGTTAATCTGATAAAATATGTGTGTTCATTCATTATTATTATTATTATTAATATTATTATTATTATTATTATTATTATTTTTATTATTATTATTTATTATTATTATTATTATTATTATTATTATGATTATATTATTATTATTATTAAGAGTTTTCTAAGTGTATAAGTAACAAAAGAAATAATGATGACGAAAGTAATAGTAAAACAAAAGTTTTTGTTTGGGAATAAAATTAAAGTAATTATAAATGTGTATGAAGTTAATTAAAGTTTGTTAAATAGATTACTTTGGATGAGAAATTTGGAAAGTTTGTCGCCCTTATCATATGATAGAAGTTCTTCATATGATTTGGGGGAGATCAAATTGCATGCGCAAGGGATCATATTTGGTACATTCTCTAGCATATGATGTACGGTTAAAGGTACATCACATGTGTCACATATGGGAATAACCTTTTCTCTGGTTAAGAGATATCCGTGTGTTAGGCGTGTGTGCCCTATACGAAGTCTAGACAATACCACCTCTTCTCTACGTGAGAGTCGAGACGTAGGTGGACGAATTTTGTTAGTCAATGTGGGCATCACACTACGCAAGGGAAGGGGGCAAGGTCCCCGACGACTATTGCCACAGTTCGCCTCTATTTTCGGGGAGTGAAATACTACCCTTTTTATAGCTGATGTTTGCAAGGTGGATTTTTTTATTTTTTTGTGGGGGGGGGGGGGGGGAATTTAAACCAAAGCAACGAAGCCAATCCTGTAGACCCCGACGCATTTTTTTGCTGTATTAAATATTTTTAGAAATCGTTTGCTCGGCTAATGTAACGACCTCCCACGCCCATGACCTCCAATCTTCACTGGTTTGTTTTATTATGATTAAGGACGCTTCAACCGTTAGGTCATAATGCACCACTCTAGCCTATAGGGGATAAGGGGAGGAGGGGCCCATGCTGGTCAGAACCTGCAGCCATCACTGGTAAGTGGAGAAAAGGGTGTTCTCACGTCGCGGTCCTCATCGGCTTTTGTCATCGTTCGTGTTCATCATTGTCGTCGTCATCGGAGAGGCCGTCAAGGAAATAGGGTAGGGTTCTTCGACGACGATTGCCAGAGCTCGCCTCTTGTTTCGGGGAGTAATATACTCCCCTCTTACTAGCTGATGTTTGAGAGGTGGACTATTTCTCTCGAATCGCCTTGTACGATTAGCAGAGCTATGCTGGTGGCCAATTCTACCCCGGGCCCAGACGGGGTAAAAATCTTCACTGAAATATTAGGTTAGTTAATTTGGATTAAGGACGCGTCAACCGTTAGGTCATAATGCACCACTCTAGCCTAAGGGGGGTGGGGAGGAGGGACCCATGCTGGTCAGAACCAGCCACGGGAAAGGGGATGAAGGGGGGTTTCTCACGTCGCGGTCGTCATCGTCTTTGTCATCGTTCGTTGTGTCATTGTCATCGTCGCCGGGGGGTCGTCAAGGGAAGGGGGCAAGGCCCCGACGACGATTGCCAGAGCTCGCCTCTAGTTTGGGGAGTAAGATCGCTCTTACTAGCTGATGTTTGCGAGGTGGACTTTTTCTCTTGAATCGCCTTTTACGATTAGCAGAGCCATGCTCTGGGCCAATTAAAACAACATTTAATGACAACGAGAGAAACTAGGGCGCTGCAACCGGAAGGTCATATTGAACCGCCTGTGGTATTCTTAGATAATGAAATAATTGATGGTGTGTTTGATGGTTATATTGTTTTCTAAGTTTATAAATGGGGGAACATGATAGAGTTATTACTATAAGAACGTATTTAATGGTCTATTTACGGTCAGTTACTAAACATTATTATAAGTTCAAGTTTATTTGGATTTTATTTGGGTGCGTCAACTGTTAGCTCATAATGCGCCACCCTAGCCTATAGGTAAATAGATAGATAGATAATCGTCTTTATTGTGTGATAGGGGATAGATAGAAGGTGATAGGGGATATGGGGAGGAGAGGCCGATGGGGGTCAGAACGAGTCGTGGGTCGGGTAGTGGGAAGAAATGGAAGTTGAAGTTTATTTAGTTTAAGGGCGCGTCAACCGTTAGGTCATATTGCGCCTTCTGTGGTAAAGTAGTTTATTAGTTATTATTTAATAACTTTATATTTTATCAATAAGGAAGTAAGGTTGACGCGGCGGGACGCGGGCTGGACAGCCCTGTGCTGGGCAGAACCAGCCACAAGCAAGAAGAGGGCATAGGGTAGGTGGCTTGGGGCAAGAAGACGAGGCGGGTGTCTGGTTGGGGGAGGACCTGTGGCCTGTGACGAAATCAGGCCGGGGAAGAAACTGAAAGTTTATGAGATGAGGTAATGGTGTGTTTGATGATTAGATTGTTTTTTAAGTGTATATAGAACCAAAACAATTATGATTATGATAGAAATAGCAAAACAAAAGTTATTTATGTAAATAAAAATAAATTAACTAAGAAAACGCTTAAGTCCCGTCGCGTTGATGGACGAGCTTTTTCAAGTTTTTAGTGTGCGTGGAATCTCTGTACTTCTTCCATTCCATTGTAAAAGATTTTTTGTTAAATTAGAATAATTTTTATAAAGTCGTACTAATTGCTATGGTAATTAGAATGTCAAATATCTGTAGGCCCGACGATTGCTTTATGAACGCATTGTAGGTGGTTGTTGTCAAGTTTCTATAGTTACTTGTTAATTATTGTTATACACTTCAAAAAACTCATATTAAAACCTTTTTTTATGTATTCTGGATAACTTTTTTTAACTTTTTCATTCAAACGGTACTACAGCACCGTAACCTTAATGCCAATGTAAAATATGAACGTTGTATCCCCACCCGTTTGGTCAGAATCGGCCCAAATGTCACGAAAATATCGCACTAAAAATCGGAAAAAATCGGAAAAGTACGATATTCATGAGAAATATTTCTGCAATTGTACCAAAAAACAATATACACCTCCAAGTTCAAAAAACATTGGAGCTAAATTTTTTGAGGGGTCAGTGAATTGAAGTCTTCGCTTCGCTCATCCAATTAAATAAATGTGTATGATGTGAATTAAAGGGGAGCTGTACCTGACGTGGATTGATATATTATATCTCATTCCTCGCATTTAACTATTAGATATTAGCATAGCCATGTTCGGGGCCAAATTCTACCGAAGGCGTGGACGGGGATTATATTTGGTTATTATTGTTAATTTGGATTAAGGACGCGTTAACCGTTAGGTCATAATGCACCACTCTAACCTAGGGGGGGGGGGGAGGGGCCGATGCTGGTCAGAAACAGCCATGGGTAAGGGGAGGAAAGGGGGTTCTCACGTCGCGGTCGTCATTGTCATCGTCATCGTTCGTGGTGTCTTTTATTTTTTTTTTTTTTGGATTAAGGACGGCGTACAACCGTTAGGTCATAATGCACCACTCTAGCCTAAGGGGGGTGGGGAGGAGGGGCCCACGCTGGTCAGAACCAGCCACGGGTAAGGGGAGGAAGGGGGGTTTCTCACGTCGCGGTCGTCATCGTTTTTGTCTTCGTTCGTTGTGTCATTGTCTTTGTCATCGTCGCCGGGGGTCGTCAAGGGAAAGGGGCAAGGTCCCCGACGACGATTGCCAGAGCTCGCCTCTATTTTCGGGTAGGAAAACACTACCCTTCATACTATAGCTGATGTTAGCGAGTGGACTTTTCTCTTGAATCGCCTTTTTCGATAAGCCGAGCCATGCTCTGGGCAATTCTACCCGGGCCAGACGGGAGATTAGGGTCGAGTCTATAATTTTGAGTTAGTTGCCGTATCCTTTGACTGAAGTCCTTCATTGACTGGGAGAGATCAAATTGCGTGCGCAAGTGCATTAAGTACATTCTTCACAACTAAGATGAGCTTCGCTCCCTATTTTCTAAGATCCGTACACGTGGTTATTGTTTTGAACATGTTTTTGTAAACAGATAACACGGATCAGCTTATGCTAACAAGTACTGGCATCTCTTTCTAATAACCAAAACGACGCGTACAAGCAGAATGCCTGCCTAGACTGAGAAGCGTGTCTCTTGATTGCGCCTTATTCCGCGCTACGAAGCAAACCACAATAAAACTCCCAGTCCCGGTGCCTTAGAAGCTACAACTCTCTTTTGAGCTGTCTCCCTTTGCGCTACGTTTTAGCGAGGGCGGTGACTGCTCAACATGGGGATAACCATTTTTAAATTTCACTTCGCGCATTTCAAAGAATTTAATAAGCCGTTAACATCGAGAACTTGCGGGACCATCAAATGAAATAAATCTCTCCGCTGTGTAGATATTTTACTTTGCGTTTTTGCTAGATAGTTTTGAAAGAAATACATAGATATTATATAAATCATAAATCTTTTTGAGGAAGTTTAAGTTTAATTGACATTATTTATGAAATGAAATGATAAATGTTATAATACACCACATATTTTAGGGGAATTTAAAGACAACATAATTTTAGTCAAGTTTAGTATTAATCATAGAAAAATAAATATTCCTAACAGATGACGACGACGACGTGAGAAACTAGGGCGCTTCAACCGTTAGGTCATATTGCGCCGCCTGTGAATGAAAGTAAATGAGAAGAGTTAATGCAGGTATGTTTGATGATTAGATTGTTTCTAAGTGTATAATAACAAAATAAATTGATGATGAAGAAAGTAATAGCAAATAAAAGTTATGTATGTAATGAAATAAAGAAAGAAGAAATGTGTATGATGTGAATTAAATTTTTTTAAATAGATTACTATGGATGAGAATTTAGAAAGTTTATCGCTGTTATCATATGATAGAAGTTCTTCATATGATTGGGAGAGATCAAATTGCGTGCGCAAGGCATCATATTTGGCACATTCTGCTAGCATATGATGCATGGTTAAAGGTACATCACATGTGTCACATATGGGAATAACGTTTTCTCTTGTTAAGAGATATCCGTGTGTTAGGCGTGTATGGCTTATACGAATTCTAGACAATACCACCTCTTCTCTACGTGAGAGTCGAGACGTAGGTGGACGAATTTTGTTAGTCAATGTGGGCATCACACTACGCAATTTGTTATTTGCAACACATCCCAAGATGCTTGTCGCAAATCCAACAATCTTTGCTTGTATCCACTCTTGACATCTGGAACAGGAACTAGATTGAAATCAATGTCGCGACGCTGGGAAGCTTCCTTAGCAGCCCGATCAGCGTGTTCATTTCCCTCTATGCCCACGTGTCCAGGTATCCAGCAAAACTCTATTATATTCCCTTAAGGTTAGTTTTTCTAAATAGAATTGGATGTCTTGTACCAATGATGACTAGAATACATGAGTTTTATAGCTTGAAGTGAACTTAGGCTATCTGAACACAAAGGTATTCTCCCAACGACAGCGTAGAATATATTAAGTGCTTCACGGATGGCAAATAACTCTGCAGTGAAACTGAACACACGTCGCTTAGCCTGAAACGTTCAGTTAAGGTGGAGCAATAAAAGGCACTTCCAACCTTGTTGTCAATTTTGGAGCCATCTGTGAATACCAAAGTAAACCTTTGGCAAATCTTTCTAAAGTTAATTTTGAATACACTATCGCAAGTAGAGTTTTTTATCAAACGACAAAGGTCGAATAGAAAAATCGGCTCTGGTGTAGACCAGGGCGGGTTATTGCTAAAAACAAAATTAAAAACTGTTGGCAGATTAAATTTTATATGATTAAACAAAAGTTACATCTTAACCCCGTTGGAAGGGTTGCCATCGGTTTGTTATCAAAAGTGTTGACATATTTCACATTAAAACATCATGGTTTGATGGATGGTTGGGCATAGATTTAATTTTTATTACGTACGTAACCCATCAAGAGGTTTCGCCGTTCTGCCAAGGAGACACACCTGACTCGGCATACAAACTGACTACCGGCTTGTTCGAAATGCACCGAGAGTAAGACGAAGACACAATGGTGGACAGTGTCTAGAAGTTTAAGGGTTTGTGTTTACTTGCTGAAGAGTATACGAAACATCATAGTCCATCTTGGAGCAAACTAGAGATCCGTAAATTCTCAACATGCAAGTCCTATCTGCACCCCACGTGTATTGCTTAGAACTTTCAATAGGTTTGATTTTCAACATGCATCTTTTTGCGTAACTCAACAACGTGTGTTTCCAATTTAGCTTTTGTCAAAAACATGCCGAGAAGACGGACATTTGGTTTTGAATTGAAGTTCTATATTGTAATTACCAACATTTGACAGTGACATGACGATGTGAGAAACTAGGGCGTTTCAACCGGTAAGGTCATATTGCGCCACGGTCGCCACCTGTGGTATAGTAATTAATGAATTGAGTTTGTTGTATGATTAATTTTATGTTGTTTTCTAATTTATATGAAAAGAAAATTATAAAGATGATAGTGACAAGAAAAATTATTATCAATTTGAATGAAATATTAAATGTTTTGATTTGTAACCGTCGCAACCCGTTCCACAATGTATAGCAGCCATATTGGTGATATTCACGACAAATAGAGGGAATTTTAAAAATCAAAGTGCACATCTACTTATAGCGCGCCCTAAAACTTGACCAAAAAATAACGATGTAGAGCCCAGCAAAGAATCGCGTGTATTTCGAGATAATAAAAATTGACAACACAATAATAATGAAGCTAGTAATTTGTTGTAATTTATGATTAATAAAATAAAATCATTTCAAATACCTTTTGTTATAGCTAAGTCACTCAACGGTTATAGTGTGATGTGTATGTCCATGGGCAATTTTTCTTACGATTTTTTAAATTTAATTCTAAAAGCCTGTTTCTGATTTTTTGTTTATTTTTTTTTGTTTATTTGTATTCAGGACGTGTCAACCGTTAGGTCATAATGCACCACTCTAACCTAGGGGGGTGGGAGGGGCCCATGCTGGTCAGAACCAGCCACGGGTAAGGGGTGGAAGGGGGGTTTCTCACGTCGCAGTCGTCATCGTCTTTGTCATCGGTTCGTTGTGTCCTTGTCATCGTCGTCGGGGAGGTCTTCAAGGGAAGGGGGCAGGGTCCCCGACGACGATTGCCAAACCTCGCCTATAATTTCGTGGAGTATACAATACTCCACTCTTACTAGCTGATGTTTGCGAGGTGGACTTTTTCTCTTGAATCACCTTTTACGATTAGCAAAGCCATGCTCTGGGCCAATTCTACCCCGGGCCCAGACGGGGCTGTTTCTGATAATTTATTACTAACATGCCTTGTGCCCAAAGAAACGCAAATTATAATAATAGTGTTTAATAAGGAGTTGACTTGCAAGTAGGGTTTTAACTGTATTTATTTTTATTATTAGGCCCGACATAAGTGATATTGTTAAATGTTACTCATTATGCCTACTTAATAAGTAAGGCAGACTATAATTGCTGAATACAATGATATTTTATGATTTACGGCCAAATACTGTCTCCCCCCCTTTTTATATGCAAAACTTCCCTCTTCACTTAAAGTATGGTAGGCAGAGTTATGATATCCAGAGAACCAATAAAATATGGTTCTGCCAACGGCACGACGACGTGAGAAACTAGGACGCTTCAACCGGTTAGGTCATATTGCGCCGCCTGTGAAATTGAAAGTTGATGAGATGAGTTAATGGTGTACCGTGTAATTGATGATTAGATTGTTTTCTAAGTGTATGTATATAAGAAAATAAAACGATGATGATGATGATGATAGTAATAGCAAAACAAGTTATTTATGTGAATGAAAAATTAACAATTTAAATAAATATGAAGCCTATGATGTGAATTTATTTTGTTAGATAGATTACTTTGAATGATAAATTTAGAAAGTTTCTCGCTGTTATCATATATGATAACATATGATGATGATATGATGTTTCAATCTACGGTTAATGGTACATAACATGTGTGACATCTAGCCTATTTATCTATTATCTTACAATTAATTGAACTTAACACAGCTCTTAGGTGGGAAAATAAGTTTTTATTATGCAGTAATATTTCGAAAAGTTTCACTTATCTTCGACAGGTTGACACAATTTACAAAAATACAAACACATGAAACTTTTCGAAAAGTTTAAAAGAAAGTTTCAAGTGTATGTATTTTTGTAAATTGTGTCAACCTGTCGAAGAAAAGTGAAACTTTTCGAAATATTGCCACATAATTAAACATTATTTTCCCACCTAAGAGCAGTGTAAAGTTCAATTAATTGATAAATAACATTTACCTGTTCTGTTACAGTTCCTTTTAAAATAACTATTTCTCTGGTTAAGATATATCCGTGAGTAAGACATGTGTGGCCTATTCGAATTATGGACAATTCATCTCTTCTCTTCGTGAGATTCGAGACTCAGGAGGACGAGTTTTATTAGTCAGTGTAAGCACCATGAAATTTGTTTTTTTGCACCACATCCCAAGATGTTTGTCTCAAATCCAACAATCGTTGCCTGTATCCAATCTTGAATAATTATATTTTTTAAATTGAACATGTATAGAAAGGTTCGACGTAAACGGGTAAACACCTGCAGGTTTAAGATTATTATTTATTATTTTATAATAATGTCAGTTCTCCTTTAAACAAAGAAATTAAATCTAAATTGTAAATGATATAAGGAATGAGCAGACGCGCGTTCAACAGCATCGAGAGAAACCCTGTGACCTTTGCAGTATCTCGGATGTTGTTAATCAGCCGCGTTGGGCACTTGAAGGAGCGACGCGCTATAGTGATTGCCCGAGAAGGCGCTCATTACCATAACTCATCGTCAAGACGAGCGTCGGCTGCAGAAGGAACGCAGACTAACTAATGAGCTACTTGATGTAGATACTGAAACATTGTGTACATCGTTTCATAAGAACGAAAAAAGAATTAAAAATTTTATCTTTCCATTTCAAGAAATCGCTTGAGAAATATGTATGGTGAATGGCCTATAGGGGATATGGAAGGAAAGTCCACGGTTAGGGCAGGAACTAGGCGATTTTCACTTCGTGGTCCTCCATCCTCGGGAGGTCTTCAAGGTAAGAGGAAAGGTTACGATGACCGATAAAGCTCGCCTCTAGTTTCGTGGAGATACTCTCCTACACTAGCTGATATTGGCTAGGTGGACTTTTCTCTTGAATCGCCATTACGATAAGCAAAGCCATACTTTAGGCAAAAGATATACGACGAATAACATAAATTTAAAATAATCTGATATACACATTATTTGGTACAATGTTACATTGTAAGGCTTGCCTACATTGCACATTCATTCTGTTCGGTCTGGTGGTACAATGGATGTTGGCTCAAAATATGACTTAATAAGACTAAGTTTATATTTTAAATTGAACATAACAAAAATAACTCGCTTTAATGAATAATAATATTGGCTGTATTGAAATGCGTTTCTTTCTAATTAAAATGGGTGGACATGACATTATAAAATAAAATACGACGACGACGTGAGAAACTAGGCGCTTCAAACGGTTAGGTCATATTGCGCAGCCTGTGAATGAAAGTAAATGAGATGAGTTAATGCATGGTGTATAATAAATAAAAAAAGCGTCTTCTATAACGGGTTGTCAAGGTGTCTCAAATTACGAGTTTCGTAAAGTCATCCCTCGTAGTTATTGGCAACAAAACGACGAGAGAAACGACAGCTCTTTAAATAGGTAGGTCACATTGAGAATCCTGTGATATTGTAAGTAAATAAATTGAATTTGAATCTTTGTTCTTTATATAATTTTTCAGTTTTTGGATGAGCGAAGCGAAGACTTCAATTTCACTGACCCCCAAAAAATTTAGCTCGAGTGTTTTTTTTGTTTTTTTGTTTTTTTTTTGTCTGTTTGTTAACTCTCTACCAGGCAAACGGCATATCCGATCTTGATGAAAATTGGAGGGTACCTTCGAAATCTCTGAACTTAGAGGTGTATTGTTTTTAGGTACAATCGAAGAAATATTTCTCATGAATATCATACTTTTACGATTTTTTCGATTTTTAGTGCGATATTTTCGTGACATTTGGGCCGATTCTGACAAAACGGGTGGGGCTACAACGTTCATATTTCACATGTAAATTAAGGTTATGGTGATGTATTGCTTTTTGTAAGAAAAAGTTGAAAAAGTTATCCAGAATCCATAGAATAAAGGTTTTAATATGAGTTTTTTTTAGGTTTATAATAACAATTTACAAGTAACAATAGAAACTTGACAACAATCACCAACAATGCGTTCAAAAGGCACTTGTTAAGTAAATAAATCCCACGCAAACTAAAAACTTACAAAAAAATCTCATCCATCAACGCGACGGGATTTAAGCGTTTTCCTAGTAAAAGGAAATATAAAAGAAAATACCAACGACGACGTGAGAAACTATAGGGCGCTTCAACCGGGTAGGTCATATTGCGCCGCCTGTGAATGAAAGTAGATAAGACGAGTTAATGCAGGTATGTTTGATGATTAGACTGTTTTCTAAGTGTATAAATAACAAAATAAATTGATGATGATGAAAGTCATAGCAAAATAAAAGTTATGTATGTGAATGAATATAAAGAAAAGAAAGAAATGTGTATGATGTGAATTGAATTTTGTTAAATAGATAACTTTGGATGAGAAATTTAGGAAGTTTGTCGCCGTTATCATATGATAGAAGTTCTTCATATGGTTGGGAGAGATCAAATTGCGTGCGCAAGGCATCAAATTTGGTACATTCTGCTAGCATATGAAGTACGGTTAAAGGTACATCACATGTGTCACATATGGGAATAACCTTTTCTCTGGTTAAGAGATATCCGTGAGTTAGGCGTGTGTGGCCTATACGAATTCTAGACTAGGAAAACGCTAAAGTCCCGCCGCGTTGATGGATGAGCTTTTGAAAGTTTAAAGTTTGCTTGGGATATCTTTACTTTTGCAAGTGCTTTGTTTTGCTGCCTACGCATTGTAGGTGAATGTTGTCAAGTTTCTTTTGTTTCTTGTCAATTGGTATTATTTACCGTAAAAACTTATATTAAAAGCTTTATTTCTATGGATTCTGGCTAACTTTTTCAACTTTTTCTTTCAAAAGGTACTACATCACCATAACCTTAATGTCCATGTATAATATGAACGTTGTTGCCCCACCCGTTTGGTCAGAATTGGCCCAAATGGCACGAAAATATCGCACAAAAAATCAAAAAAACTTATATTAAAAGCTTTATTTCTATGGATTCTGGCTAACTTTTTCAACTTTTTTTTCAAAAGGTACTACATCACCATAACCTTAATGTCCATGTATAATATAAACGTTGTAGCCCCACCCGTTTGGTCAGAATTGGCCCAAATGTCACGAAAATATCGCACTAAAAATCGAAAAAAATCGTAAAAGTACGATATTCATGAGAAATATTTCTTCGATTGTACCCAAAAACAATACACCTCTAAGTTCAGAGATTTCGAAGGTCCTGTCAAATTTTCATCAAGATCGGATAAGCCGTTTGTCTGGTAGAGAGTTAACAAAAACAAAAAAACAAACAAAAAAAAACAAAAAAAAAAAAAAAAAAAAAAAAAACACCCGAGCTAAATTTTTTGGGGGGTCGGTGAAATTGAAGTCTTCGCTTCGCTCATCCAACAATAACAACTCTGCTAATCGTAAAGGCGATTCAAGAGAAAAAGTCCATCGCGCAAACATCAGCTAATAAGAGGGACGACGACGTGAGAAAACTAGGGCGCTTCAACCGGTTAGGTCATATTGCGCCGCCTGTGAATGAAAGGAAATGAGAAGAGTGAATGCAGGTATGCTGTGATGATTAGATTCTTTTCTTAGTGTATAAATAACAAAATAAATTGATGATGAAGAAAGTAATAGCAAAATAAAAGTTATGTATGTAAATGAAAATAAAGAAAAGAAACAAATGTGTAAGATGTGAATTAAATTTTGTTAAATAGATTACAATGGATGAGAAATTTAGAAAGTTTGTCGCCGTTATCATATGATAGAAGTTCTTCATATGATTGGGAGAGATCAAATTGCGTGCGCAATGCATCATATTTGGCACATTCTGCTAGCATATGATGCACGGTTAAAGGTACATCACATGTGTCACATATGGGAATAACCTTTTCTCTGGTTAAGAGATATCCGTGTGTTAGGCGTGTATGGCCTATACGAATTCTAGACAATACCACCTCTTCTCTACGTGAGAGTCGAGACGTAGGTGGACGCATTTTGTTAGTCAATGTGGGCATCACACTATGCAATTTGTTATTTTGCAACACATCCCACGATGCTTGTCGCAAATCCAACAATCTTTGCTTGTATCCACTCTTGACATCTGGAACGGGAACTAGATTGAAATCAACGTCGCGACGCTGGGAAGCTTCCTTAGCAGCCCGATCAGCGTGTTCATTTCCCTCTAAGCCCACGTGTCCAGGTATCCAACAAAACTCTATTATATATCCCTTAGAGGTTAGTTTTTCTAAATAGAATTGGATGTCTTGTACCAAATGATGACTAGAATACATGAGTTTTATAGCTTGAAGTGAACTTAAGCTATCTGAACACAAAAGGTATTCTCCACAACGACAGCGTAGAATGTATTTAAGAGCTTCACGGATGGCGAATAACTCTGCAGTGAAAACTGAACACACGTCGCTTAGCCTGAAACGTTCAGTTAAGGTGGAGCAATAAAAGGCACTTCCAACCTTGTTGTCAATTTTGGAGCCATCTGTGAATACCAAAGTAAACCTTTTATGTTCATGGCAAATCTTTCTAAAGTAAATTTTGAATACACTATCGCAAATAGGGTTTTTATCAAAACGAAAGGTTGAATAGAATAATCGGCTCTGGTGTAGACCAGGGCGGGGTTTTTGCTAAAAACAAAATAAAAAAAATGTTGGCAGATAAAAATCTATAAGATTAAACAAAAGTTTACATCTTAATCCCCTTGGAAGAGATGCCTTGGGTTTGTTATCAAAGTGTCTGACATATGTCGTGTTAAAAACATTCCGATTTGCTGGATGGTTAGGCATAGCTTTAATTTTCATTACATACGTACCCATCAAGAGGTTTCGCCGTTCTGCCAAGGAGGACACACCTGACTCGGCATACTAGCTGACTACCGGGCTTGTTCGAAATGCACCAAGAGCAATTCGAAGACCACAATGGTGGACAGTGTCTAGAAGTTTAAGGGTTGTGTTACTTGCTGAAGAGTATACGAAAAAATCCATAGTCCATCTTGGAGCAAACTAGAGATCCGTAAATTCTCAACATGCAAGTCCTATCTGCACCCCACGATGAATTGCTGAGAACTTTCAATAGGTTGATTTTCAACATGCATCTTTTACGTAACTCAACAACGTGGTGTTTTCATTTTAGCTTTTTGTCAAACACCATCCCGAGAAGACGAACATTTGGTTTGAATTGAAGTTCTTGTTAAAGGAGAGTTGTGGGTCATTTTGAATTCCTTGAAGACGACAAAAGTGAATGCACTGAGTCTTTTCGGGAGAGAATCGTGTCCCCCGCTTTCTAGCCCATTCACTTATATTGTTCAATCCAATGTGCACGTGTCTTAATTTTGATAAATTTACCGATCTGTAGAAGATTCCCAGGTCATCTACAAAGGCACGACATTAGGCTCTTTTTGGAATACAATCCACAACACTGTTTATGCAAAAAATTAAAAATTATATAATACCTGTCTATAATACCACGCTAATCTTTTGTGTTGGAAAAGAAAGGTTAGGAGGAAAATTGGCAAGTACACTACACACGATCGATTCGGCGTTATTCCATTCGGCGTTATTCAGGCGTCCCGTTCGGGGAGTAATATACTCCCCGCTTACTAGCTGATGTTTGCGAGGTGGACCTTTTCTCTTGAATAAAAAAATATTAAATTTATTAGTTTCTCAGGTAATGGCATGGAAAGTAACATGTATGAGGTTCTACCCTTTTCTCCCATTCAATACCACATTGGATTTTTTTAATACTAACAAAACAACTACGATTTTAGAACAACAAAGTCTCATATCGTGTGGTACTTGCTCTACCTTTGCTCGACATCAGTATCATGGTTATGACAATTTCATGTTATGTATTGCATTACAACATAGTAAATAATAATAACACTAGTGTTGTGTTTGTTACTTTTGATCACATAGAGTACATAGAGTAATAAATGATGACAAACTGCCGACCGTGTATATTATAGCCCCGTGTTTCTAGCAGGAATGATGAATAATGCACAAGAGATGTGGTTAGTAGTGTAACTTGTAAACAAGAGCGCGATGCATGTATGCATGGAAGGGAGGCTCATTAGAGGCGGCTCAATCGCATTCGCAATGAGTTGCCGTTGACCGCTACAATAGCGGAGGCAATCTAGTTTCAACCCTTTGATGCCTAGGCCGATATTAGACGACGCCCGCTGTGAACGTCTGTGTACGAGTACAGGGCCGGACGGAGGCTGTGGCTAATTAGGCTCAGTTTGATACATCTCTATCATGGAGTTTGTTAAAAAATAAAAAAATTAAGGGCGCGTCAAACGTTACGCAATTCTAGCCTGGTGAGTTGTGGGAAAGACACCACCATGCTGGATAGAACCAGTTACGGGCATGTTAATTTTGGATTATTTTTTTTGTATCAATTAAAATAATAATAATGCGCCATAGCTAAGGGGAATAGGAATGAGGAAGATTGGGGAACATGTCAATGCACAAAAAAAAAGGTTATCAAGCTAACCCCATGTACAATCCAATCATCCACCGCTATCCATATGTGCACCCTTCACTTTGCTTCCCGTCCACCCGCCGGAAGTAGAGAAGGCACTCTTTGCTACCAATGGCTGTATATTTTTTGGTTTATTTGGATTTAGGGCGCGTCAACCGTTAGGTCATAATACGCCACTCTAGCCAAGGGGATGTGGGGAGGAAGGGCACATGCTGGTCAGTTTGGTTTATTTACATTAAGGACGCGTCAACCGTTAGGTCAAAATGCACCACTCTACCTTAGGGGATATGGGGAAGAAGTGCTGATGCTGGTCAGAACCAGCCACGGGTCAGGGGAGGGAGGGGGGTTTCTGATATTGCGGTCATCATCGTCTTTGTTATCGTCATCGGGGACGTCGTCAAGAGAAAGGGGAAGTGTCCCCGACGACGATTGCCAGAGCTCGCCTCTAGATTCGGGGAGCAATACACTCCGATCGTACTATAGCTGATGTTTGCGAGGTGTACTTTTTCTCCTGAATCGCCATGCTATGGGCCAATTCTACCCCGGTCGCAGACGGGGAGAACCAGCCAAGGGTTAGTAGATGATGGGAAGGTTCTCACGTCGCGGTTGTGATCGTCTTTGTCATCGTTCGTTGTGTCATTGTCATCGTCGTCGGGCAGGTCGTCAAGGTAAAAGTTTATTCGGATTAACGGAGCGTAAACCGTTAGGTCATAATGCGCCACTCTAGCCAAGGGAATATTGGGAGGAGGTTCCTATGCTGGTCGGAACCAATTACGGGTATAGGGGAGGAAAGGTGTGGGTTTCTCACGTAAAGTTGTAATCGTCTTTGTCATCGTCATCGTTCGTTGTGTGAATTGTCATCGTTGTCAAGGAGGTCGTCAAAGGAAAGGGAAAGTGTCCGCAACGACGATTGCGAGAGCTTGCCTCAAGTTACGGGGAGAATTATACTCCCCTCTCACTAGCTGATGTTTGCGAGGTGGACTTTTTCTCTTAAATCACCATTTACGATTGATTAGTAGAGCAATGCCCTTGGCCAATTCTACCCAGGGCCCAGACGGGGCGGGGGGGGGGGGGGGGGGTTCGTCAAGGGAAAAAGAAGGTTGCCCCGACGGCGAATGCCAGAGCTCGCCTCTGGTTTAGGGGAGTAATTTAAACTTCCCTTCTTACCAAATGATGTTTTGCGTGTGGACTTTTTCTCTTGAATCGCCTTGTATAGCAGACCCATGCTCTGGGCCAATGGAGACCTAAAACAAAAAATGTGATAATTATTTATTGCCGAATAGTTTTTGGTTTATTTGGATTAAGGACGTCAACCGTTAGGTCATAATGCACCACTCTAGCCTAAGGGGGGTAGGGAGGACGGGCCCATGCTGGTCAGAACTAGCCACGGGTAAGGGGCGGAAGGGGGGTTTCTCACGTCGCGGTCGTCATCGTCTTTGTCATCGTTCGTTGTGTCATTGTCATCGTCGCCGGGGGGTCGTCAAGGGATTTTTGATGATTATGGATTAAGGACGCGTCAACCGTTAGGTCATAATGCACCACTCTAGCCTAAGGGGGGTAGGGAGGACGGGCCCATGCTGGTCAGAACTAGCCACGGGTAAGGGGCGGAAGGGGGGTTTCTCACGTCGCGGTCGTCATCGTCTTTGTCATCGTTCGTTGTGTCATTGTCATCGTCGCCGGGGGGTCGTCAAGGGATTTTTGATGATTAATTGGATTAAGGACGCGTCAACCGTTAGGTCATAATGCACCACTCTAGCCTAAGGGGGGGGGGTGGGGAGGAGGGGCCCATGCTGGTCAGAACCAGCCACGGGTAAGGGGAGGAAGGGGAGTTTCTCACGTCGCGGTCGTCATCGTCTTTGTCATCGTTCGTTGTGTCATTGTCATCGTCGCCGGGGGGTCGTCAAGGGAAGGGGGCAAGGTCCCCGACGACGATTGCCAGAGCTCGCATCTAGGTTCGGGGAGTGATATACTACCTTTCATACTAGCTGATGTTTGCGAGGTGGACTTTTTCTCTTGAATCGCCTTTTACGATTAGCAGAGCCATGCTCTGGGCCTATTCTACCCCGGGCCCAGACGAATTCGTTTAGAGAAATTTAGAAAGTTCGTCGCCGTTTTCTCCAGGGCATATTATTGTATGTTGTTGGTCATTTCCTCGTACCAGATGCGAGTATGACCAAGTAGATTCTATTAGGCCTACCACGAAGTGTGGTGCTCGCGTGACCAACCTACAATACTCGTCTCATTACCAGAGGGCGTCACCCTTGACCTAAGTCGGGCGTGACACTGACCCTGACATTGTGTTCAAAGTCGAGGGAGTAATGAGCTGTTTATAATTAAGGAAATGGAATTGCACTGTATTCAGCAGGGGTGTTATTATCTATGCCAGGAATAATAACTGTAAAGGTATTAATAAACTATTTATGTAATACAATTACAGGAATTTTACATTCTCTTTACGATAGGCCTTCCAACACCATAAAGTAATTTTAAATGTAAGGAAAATAAATGTTTATTATAGATGCACTCACTTACTGACCTGGATATTATCATATTTTTTTCAAATCAGTAAACATTAAAGAAGGTAACAAAAAAAACGATGTTTCTTATATTATGTTTTTTTTCATTTTAATTGTTAAAGGAAAGGTCAATCGTAAGGTCATTATGCGCCACTCTAGCATAAAGGATGTGGATAGCACAGACCCGTGCTGGACAGATCCAGACACACGAAATGGGTGGGAAGGGTGGGAGTTTGTGACGTCGACGGCCAGGTTTCGCCTCTATTTCGGAGAGTAACATACTATCCTACAAAGCAGATGTTTGCGAGACAAGCATTGCCTTTGTTTAAGTCTTTTACGATCATCATAGCAAAGCTGTGCAAAATTTTAACCCTGGACAAATCGGGGTTGAAGAAATATTTCGATTTATTTGGTTTGGTTTATTTGGATTAAGGACGCATCAGCCGTAAGGTCATAATGCACCACTCTAGCCTTGGGGAGGAGGGGCCCATGCTGGTCAGAACCAGCAAAGGGTAAGGGGAGGAAAAGGGGGTTCTCACGTCGCAGTCGTAATTGTCTTTAGTCATCGTTCGTGGTTTCATTGTCGTCATCGTCGTCGAGGGGTCGTCAAGGGAAGGGTGCAAGGTCCCTGACGACGATTGCCAGAGCTCGCCTCTAGTTTCGGGGAGTAAGATTCTCCGCTCTTTCTAGCTGATATGTACGAGGTGGACTTTTCCTCTTGCATCGCCTTTTAGCCATGCTCTGGGTCAATTCTACCCCGGGTCCAGACGGGGACGACGACGTATGACCATACGACCATACGACCATACGGTTGACGGGTTCCTTATCCAATTAAACTAAACGATACTTTACGCTCATCAGTTGAAGCGCTCACGACGACGTACGAAACCAGAGTGCTTCAACTGATCAGCGTATAGTTTAGTTTAATTAGATAAGGAATCCATTAACCATATGGTCATAAAGCGCCAATCTTTCCTATAGGAATGTTGGGAGGAAAGTCCCATTCTGATCAGAACCAGCTACGGATAGAGGTTTAGGTAATGCAGGGGTTCTCGCGGTGCGGTCGTCATTGTCTTTGTCATCGTTCGTGGTATCATTGTCGTCGTCGTTCGGAAGGTCGTCAAGGGGAGGTGAAGATGTCCCCAACAACCAGAAGCAAAACGTAGCCTTAGCATTTACCGACTAAGACGTGAGAAACTAGGGCGCGTCAACCGTTAGGTCAAAATGCGCCTCTCTAGTGTCTAGAGGTTTTTTGGTTTATTTGGATTAAGGACGCGTCAACCGTTAGGTCATAATGCACCACTCTAGCCAAAGGGGGGGGGGAGGAGGAGCCCATGCTGGTCAGAACCAGCCACGGGTAAGAGGAGGAAGGGGGGTTTCTCACGTCGTGGTCGTCATCGTCTTTGTCATCGTTCGTTGTGTCATTGTCATCGTCGCCGGGGGGTCGTCAAGGGAAGGGGGCAAGGTCCCCGACGACGATTGCCAGAGCTCGCCTATAGTTTCGGGGAGTAAGATATTCCGCTCTTTCTAGCTGATGTTTGCGAGGTGTACTTTTTCTCTTGAATCGCCTTTTACGATTAGCAGAGCCATGCTCTGGGCCAATTCTACCCCGGGCCCAGACTGGAGAGAAAGGTGAGGAAGGAGGGGAGGAAGGGGGGTTTTTCACGTCGCGGTCGTCATTGTCTTTGTCATTGTTCGTGGTGTCATTGTCTTTGTCTTCGTCGCCGGGGGGTCGTCAAGGGAAGGGGGCAAGGTCCCCGGCGACGATTGCCAGATCTCGCCATACACCGACATACAGTACAGTACAGTAGCATACACCGACTAAGACGTGAGAAACTAGGGCGCTTCAACCGGTTAGGTCATATTGCGCCACCTGTGATATTGAAAGCTGATGAGATGGTTAATGGTGTGTTTGATGATTAGATTGATTTCTAAGTGATGTATTTATGAAGAAATAAATAATGATGATGATGATAGTTATAGCAAAACAAAAGTTATTTATGTATATGTATGTATAACCCCACTGAAAATCAGTTCTATAACTGAGTGGGTTTGACTCTAAATAAAATTTATTTAATTATTAATCTAAAGAAAGAAAGAAAGAAAGAAAGAAAAGAAGGAAGAAGAAAAAAAAAGAAAGAAAGAAAGAAAGAAAGAAAAGAAAAGAAAGAATGAAAGAAAGATAGAAAGAAATGTGTATCATGTGTATTAAATATTGTTAATTTTTTGGGTTTATTTGGATTAAGGACGCGTCATCCGTTCACCTCTCATGCACCTCTCTGGCCTAGGAGATATGGGAGGGGGATTATTTTTTTAAAATTAAGGACGCGTCAACAGTTAGGTCATAATGCACCACTGTGGCCTAAGTGATATGGGGTGGAGGGGCCCATGCTGGTGTGAACCAGCCACGGATAAGTGGAGGAATGGGGGGTTCTCACGTCGCGGTCATCATCGTCTTTGTCATCGTTGTCATCGTCGTCGGGGAAGATTTTTAAATTCCCATTCTAGCGTAGGGGATATGTGGAGGAGTTGCGGTTTAGGTTTGTAGTTGTATCATTGATAGAAGTGCTGGAGGACGAGTTTATGATTTACG